>JAVFBX010198953.1:0-12772 GCA_034783855.1 Mopalia kennerleyi | reverse complement strand
AGTCTGGTTAAAAAAATGTTTTCATTAGTTTTTGGTAACAAAAAAAGAAATAATGGCACTGGTAAAACCTTTCAGAAACTATTGGCCTATACTTAAATACTTATATGCAACCCTTGTTTCTTTTTTCTACGACATTTTGAAGCCAAATGTCTCTTTGCGTAAAAAGAAAAGCAACAAAATTAGATTGTACGATAAAAATTAAAAAGACATAAGTCACCAAAATGTAGCCGCTCACATTTTAGATCATTTTCCATCTAACTTTCTCGAAAAATATTACATTTTATATGTTTTGTTGCTTATACATTTTTACCAACCCTACAAATCTAAGAGTTTAATTAACAGAAAGCTGGTGTTTAACAATAAGTAGTGGGCCTACTTATGCGGTAATGTCATGACGCGAACAAAAATCGTTGTTTTTCAGATTTAGACGTCAGCAGACTCACCTTTTTTGTTGACGGGTTCAAGCTTAAGAATGTTTTGAAACTGTACTTGTCGAATAATTGGTACCTAGTTATACAAATGTCCCAAAAAAAAAATGTTTTTCTGCGATTTCTATTTCCAAGGTTTTGGTCAGATTATTTTAATCAAACTTGCGTTACTTTAAAAAAATATATTATTTTAATTTCCCATCTTAACCTGTTCTAAATATACTGTTCCCTTTGTTTCTGTTTGGTTTAAGTGGATTTACCAATTACCAATGATATCGCCTTACTGAAGTTAAAGGAACCAGTGCCGATGTCGAGTTACGCTCGGACAATTTGTCTGGAGGAGACCGGTGCCATAGCAGAGGGCACACCGTGTTCAGTGTCAGGATGGGGCGCAATACGGGGTGGTAAGCCTTTACTTGCTAGAAAAGAAAACAGCTGTAGTTTTTGAACAAATTTCAATATTTCCAAAGATTCCTTAAGTAAGAAACGGAAGAAAAATATGTGATAATTTATGTTGCAGGTAGAGACATTTCTGTGAGCGTCAACTAAAACCAGTAGAAATGTGTGGCGGAGGGCTTGTAGAACAGCCTTGTCAACCACAAAAATTATCTTAAACTATACTTTGAATACACCGTGCCTATTGGCGTCTTGTCCCAGACATTGCTTGGCGTTTTGCCCCACACAGTTTAAAACTAGTTGAAGGTAAATAGTAAAGGTGCATACCTTTTACTTTTGATACGAAGCCATGTGCATCAATTATAATATACAGCTGGATGAATCCACCACTAGTAACAAATTTAGCAAACATAAGCTTACGAATAGTTTAGCAGCCCCATCTTACGACATTTAGAAAACTGCTTATCTTGTCACAGAACGCTCTCCGCTTCCATAAGATAAAAAGGATAAAAAAAGCTAAAAAATTGTTTCATCCCAGCGCTGCTGGCTTAGTTTGTAAATTATCAAAGTAGGCGTTTTACCTCACAGGCATTTTGCCCAACCTATGGGGTGAACTTAGGATGAATATGTAGAGGGATTAGGAACGCCGCTACCCTTCGAATCAGCGAACCGTGAATGTGTTACTGGGCTAACTCGTTCCAAACGACGCATTGAGCGTGTTGCCAAACATATGAACTCTGCTTAGTAGGCCAAGCTAACCCTAACTGGGGGTTGTTTTCTAAAAGCCACATAAGCCGTTTTATTCTTGTTTTTGCAACTGTTATTGGAACTGTAATATTTATGTATATATACCTTCATCAATCTGTTCTGTCAGTAGGCTTGAGAAAGGTGCTAGTATCTGCACTGAAACGTTGCCCAGTAATAAATATAAAAGTTGAAATCCATAGAATTGTGTTATGTTAATTACTGCTACTGCTTCTAATTGCCACTAAAACAAGTTAACCCTAACTGGCACTACATTGCACATGCCTACTGGGCAGACTTCATATGTTTGACCAACACGACCAATGTTTGGAACGAGCTACCGAGTAACACATTCATTGGTTCGCTGATTCGAAGGGTAGCGGCGTTTCTAATCCCTCTACACACTCATCCCAGGGTGAACGTAGTCAATGGTATTACACGAAAACGTGTGATGTTAACCAATCGATATCGTGCACTAAATCACCACTTAAATTCATAAAACCCAACCTGTTTGGCTGCTTAAATCCCTTTTTCCATCTTTAAAAAATATTTTCCTTTTTGCAAATAGAAAAAGATCCATGACCTGTGATTGCTATTTAAAAATGTAACAACATCATTGACCGTTTGAAGCAAATTTGCCAGAGTGCTCTTTTTATCTCCAGAGTGTTGACTGTGTAAGGTCGAGGAGGTTCCAACAGTATTAAGAGGGGTTTTCCCCCTTTGTTAATGACGTAACTTTGTAAAAGGTTTTTTTATAAACTTTATTTTTGGCATAAAGTACACAGTAAGCTCTAGGCTTATAGCGTGTACATTCACACGAATAAACTTAAAATGAGTATACATTCAAGACGGTGATAAAAAATTAAAAATAATTTTAAAAAAAACATCCATTAAAATTTGTTATTACCCCATCTTTAAAAAGACCCCCCAAGTCTTTACAGTATTTATTTGTAAAAAAAAACAATTATGCCGGAAGACAAACAGACATAGAATCAATACTAGTTTTATGGGATAAGTTAGTTATATATGATTTAAGAAAAAAATAATAACAATAAATAAAAGGTTTCACTTTCTGTTGAACAGATTACCGAACAGGTGCTAACAACGTTCCCCTGGAGGCTCAACTTCCTATAATTGATAAGGAGCTTTGTAGATTCAGTTATTATAATCTCTCAGATGGTCACCCCGCCAAAGAGTGGACAGTCATTGACGAGAGTGTGGTGTGTGCGGCCTATATGGAAGGAGGTAGAGATACCTGCCCGGTAAGAAATCATGCAGTACCACATGGTTTATAAAATGCACCAGTATAGTGTTATTCGGGAACAGCCTAACGTCATTACCTCAAATAATACTCAAGATTTTATAACAAAGCCTACAAATCTGAAGATAATTACATTAAACCATAGGCCTACTACGTACAACAGAGATATCCATTTTTCCTGTTTTCTAGAAGATGTAGATAGTTTGTACGAAAGCTTGTAAACAGGTTGTCTAAAAGTATTTGTATTGTCGCATTGTTTATAATTGGTTTCTAGATATAACTATCATGGTATACCACAGTCTGAGAATAGAGGGAGGAAGGGGGCATCACCGACATGACATTTAGATTTAACTTTGATTTAATTTGTTTTTGTCAGGGCGATTCTGGCGGTCCATTAACGTGTTTTGACGGAGAGAAGTGGATCCAGGCGGGTATTACGTCTGGCGGCTTCAAGTGTGGCGAAGCAGAGTACCCGGGTGTTTATACAAGTGTGTTCCACTTCCTGGACTGGATCCAATCGAATATAGCGAACAATTAACTCACTTAAAATATAATAAAATTAATGCGAAAAAATGAAAATATCCTGTGCGAAATTGTCCTTGATGTTTGGAACTAGATAACTTCCCCATGTGCTGCTCTATCTATCTAACTATCGGTGGGGGGCTTGTTGTATGTGTTCTGTTGCCTGCGAGTTATAGACATATACTTCCTAGTTCCTATGTGTATTGTGTATGCACCTGTTTTGTGTACTAATCATAACACAAGACTTATGGGTTGCAACATCTGGTTCATTAACTAAACCTAACATAGGAGGTGAGGGTCATTTTTCTGCGATGAAAACAACTATACATTAATTCTAAAAAAATATTAACTAGTTGTAAAATGATTGTATAAGTAAGTTTTTCATTGAGATAAACTCTATCTAACCGTCCACCGTCCACTATAGAAAACTCAAATGCCACCATACCAATCGGCGAGTATTCACAGCGTCTGTGGTCAGCGAGTTGATAAATTCAGTACAAATAAACTGATCTGATGTAAAAAAAAAAATTTAAAAAAAACCCTCTCAGATAAGCAGCATCGCCACCTGACGACCTAAACCTCAGATTCAATAACCAAAAAATGAGATGAAGACTGGCAAGTCATAGTTAAGATTATTAGACCTATTATGGCATAGAAATCAAAACAACCCGAGATTGAGATCTATTAAGAAATTTGCCTGAGAGAAATATTAGTTTTATACATGTTTGGCAAAAAAAAAAAAATGCCTACGGCGGTGCAGATCTCAAGAGCTTCCGGGGCCTAGGCGGCCCCTGGACCCTCACCTCATTTTTCACTGCGCCTGTGAGTAAGCAACGTTAAAATAACCACTACAAGGAACTGATCTAGCGGGGATAACTTCTCAAGCAAACAATATCGCCACATATAGCGAGCTAAAATTTGAAACATTTCAAGAAAAAACATTCAAAACTGATATTAAAACTCATAGTTAACGACATTAGTTATGTATGGCGTAAAAGGCCCAGAACGCGCATACGACTATGTAGAACTCGAGAGCTTCCGGGGCCGCCTAGGCCCCCGGACCCTCGCCTCATTGTAGTCTTCCCACACTTATGATAATTCCACGATGTAGACATTATATAATCGATCAAAACCAATAATATATACGCAAAAAGACAGCATCTCCAACCTTCCATTAGAAAAACATGTTGCCCCCCTAAAAATATGGCTTGCTCCTCACTTGCGATATCAACGGTGGTTATAGGCTCTCCAGTCCGTTTCTCATTGTCACATGTTGATTTATAGTTCCTGTTATTTACAAAGTAATGTGTGTGACACCCTTATCTAACGCTGAACTGAATTCATTTATTGACCGTCTCATTCACATAATGTTTGATCAAATGTCAAGTGAATTGACAGCTATAAAAGCATAAAAAAAGTCAGGTTTGGACAGGCTCTCCATAGAAAATTATTAATCGTAGGGACTTCAAAATTGTTGCCTTTTAAAGTCTACAATGTGGAGCGCCTCATTTTCTTTATGTTCGGCCTATATTTTTTCTTAATTTCGGATAGATATATAAAATTTGGGGATTTTATACAGCCTACGGATTTCTATGGTTGTCTACTTATATCGATCCAAGCAAAATATAATTTAAAAAATGAGTAATTTTTTTTTAATTCAAGGGCTATTTGACTGGATAAGCACATTTTTTTTTTAGTTGTTATAGTCAATACGTTTTAAAGAAAAACAACCCCTTCAGAAATGCACTGTATGTTTTTGGTTGATATTAATTTATTTTGCAAGAACTTTTAAAGTTTAATTTGATCTCGAAATATACTTATTTGTAATCCTGATTATCCAAGCTTTCCAAAAATATATACATATATAATATTCCCACCTATATTCCGCGTGATGATGGACCTCAAATCGACCCGGGGGCCCAGCAAGACATTTATGAGTTTCTTGTAGGACTAGCCAACATCGCGCTACCACAACATATACACAGGCCCTGGCCTACATCTTGGAATAACTCTACATAATACCTCTTGAAGTTAAAAACAGATTTGTTAAAGCTGAATAAAACAAGTTTTTATAGTTAGTAGTTGTGACTGACGAGTTAAACAAGTTTATTGTTCATCCCCAGTCGGCATATTTTTAACATGTAGCTGTTATTTGTGAAGCAAATGTCAGTTGAATTGGCGACACATTCTCTACCGCAGTATGTTTACCCTCCAAATAACCTCTGCCGCTGAAATAGTGCGCAGAAAAATCCATTTTGGCAAAGGTAAATATTTTGTCTTAAGCGAATTAAGACCTAGGCGAGTAACGATAAATATTGCAGAATTAAACCAACTTCTTGTCAAGAAGCCTGTTTCTGGATAACGGGATTATTGCACGTTAACAATTGTAGGCAAATTGTAAAGTTGTGTAGATCTTTTAGTGAAGCGGTGAAGCGGTTCAATTGGCAGAGGTAGTTATAGACGTTTTCACACGTTCTGTTTAGAAGTTTCAAATCGCTCCCCATTCAGCGCGACGGTGGATTGCTAGACCCATACCTGGATTCTAATGCGTTAGCTTCGATTTCGCCCAGCACTTAAAGTGACTCACCAGGTAAGACAAACTTAACTCTTTTCAGCTACTACGAAACTGATGTATTAGCGAGTGTACGGCTATTACCCGAATGCAGCATGGAAAATAGGTCACGCACAACCGGCTGCATATACTCTATCTGTTGAGCATATATACATACAATATTCAACGCGATACGCATTCGCATCTACATATAGGGTATTTACCCACGCTGTTCGAAGGAGCGTCACATTGCTATAGCATGAATAACACACGAACTAGTACAGCCACAGCTGGTTTACCGGCCTTTTCTAGGCTCTAGCCCAACAGTTACGGTGAATAAATCTCGTTACGGTCAGCGGTTTTTAAATAGGTTTAGTTTCACAAAATGATTATTGGAGTTTCAAGTTTACTCTACTTTCACAATGTGAAACTCATCAATGGAAATACATGTAATACGTTTTTAGCTGGAACTGCTCCCTACTCTCGGTAAGGTATAAGTATTAAAATAAGTACGTAAAGATGCGGCACCTCATCTGAGCTGACCATGCCCCCTCTCAAGGTTTCAACTTACATATCACTGATTTTTTCTCAGATTTTTTGGAGATACATTAAGCACAATGATTAGTATTTTACCTACCTGCATTTTTTTTCTTTCCGGGCTCTTTGAAATTTTATTTTCGAAAAGGGAGATAACTTAATAAAACGTGTCAACTCGGGTGAGAAATTCAAATTTAGTTAAACGTGAGGAAAGAAAGTAGGCGTTTGATTATTGTTTCTATGATATCTAAACTAATCTGAGAAAAATCAGAGGGCGGCGATAGCGGCGGATCAATTTCCAACCTCACCGCGGATTGAAATAGGCTCCCCATCATCTAGAGCTTAGATGAAGGAATTGGTACTACGACAGCATAGGCTTTATTGGGTCAATGTGATTCTCGCCAAACGCTCGTACGCTTAGACGGGACTTATTACAGGATTTGCGCAAGCCCAGCATGTAATTCTTGAATAGGATATGGCGTAAATTTAAGTGTGACTCGGGTTCAAAGTTTTAATGCAAAGAAAGAAAATCTTGCTTGCCTTCAACTGGATTCGATCCCGGGCCTCTTGGTTGCAGGGCCCGCGCTCTGAACTATATATGTATTCTTTTAGTGCAGAGAAAGATAATCTGGGTTCTCCTCCGCGGGGTTCGAACCCGGGTGTAGCTAGCAGGGCCAGCGCTCTAACCGTCTGAGCCACATAGGTTTACGGATATCCGATAACTGACCAGGTAAAAAATATTGTTAAGGTTGGTGGTAATTTAGGTTAAGGGTTAGTTTTAGGTGTGGCAAGATGCCCAAAATGAAAGGAATATAAGTGGACAAAATCTCCCCAATGCTACCATATAAGATTTTATTCACAAAAAAATCATTCAATATTCCTCTGTTAATAATACCATGGGCTGTTTCAGTTATCGAATCTAACAACGACCTCTCCAATTGTTAAAGCCGGCTAGTTTCCCCGTGTAGAGACAGGAGAGGTCATTCTGGCGGGAGCGACTCTGCTTCTGAAGCAGGTGGTATTGTTCCAGTATGATTTGAACAAACCCCACAGCTACAGTGGTCCTTTCTGGTCCAATATAATTTCCACCACCGAAAGGATCGTTCGAATGGAACTTGATCTTTCCCCCACTACTGTACGTTTATTTCCGCGGCCTATGTCATTCTTAGCAAACAATGATTAGACCTTGCCAGAGTGTGCAATTGCCTTGCATCGGATCTCGATACGGAACTTAAATCTTGAATTAAGTTGACATATCCGGTTAATACGGGCTTAATATCCCCATCGGTTCAAATCTATATCGTATGAGGTAGACACACCCATTCCGTGTGTCGACAATGGTAGTGACTGGCCATTCTGCTGTAACTTTAAGTCTTCATTCACGAAGAAAGACAGAAAAATGGCGGGTTGGCAACGGATATATACTTCAACCGTATTTCCGTTTTTTCATCAAAGCTACTGGGAGATTTCAGATCACGTTTGGCATATAACATATACCAGACAGTTCAGTATATCAAATATGAATTGAAAATATAACTTAAACACACCGGTAAGTGCAGGAACTTGAAAGTACGCAGTTATGTGCCCTTTGACTCTGTATCTCTGAAAGGCTACATGAAAGAATAGACGTTCAGAGATACAAGACTCTGAATCTAGACTTTGTGATGACCATATGGCGAATAAGCCATGCAGGCCAATCGCCAGTAGCGAGTCAGACAGGACAGTCACCAATGACGGCACAAATGAGCACTACTTTTTACTCCTCAGCTCCGAAAGGATCTCCCAGTATATATCTTTTGTAAGGTTGACTCTACCTTCTGTTGTTTTTATTTTCAGATAAATCAGGAACATTTACTAAGAAAAATTGGGCGCTGGGCGCATCGAAATACAAAATGGCAGCTGTTATTTTTCGTCAGAAAAAATGGCGTTTCTGGTTTAGATATCTAGACGAAGATTGTGGTCGTACGATTTCGTTGGAATATTGGGAAAACTTGGCAGATGAGTTCATTCGAGGTCTTGACCTTAAAGGCGCAGCCGCCATTAAAGCTAGGTCCGCCATGTTGGATTGGGCAACGCTAGTGTTTGGATTAGGAATGGATGGAATGGAACAGATTACGGAAGAACAATTTGTCCGAGTTCTTGCCTATTTTTTTCAACAAAATCCTAGATATGCTCAAGACGTTGTGGAAGAAATCTATCAGAAATTATTGTACATTTCCGACACAGACAAAGATGGTTTCGTCACTGAAGAGGAATTCGTCATTTTGAACAGAGCATTTGGTTTCCATGAGGCTGCTTCTCGTAAACTTTTCGAATTTATTGGTCCACCTGAAGATAGTAGAGGCATTGAGCTGGAAAGTTTGTCGGACTTTTGGGTGGAATTTGTCTTAGGTGAAGACAAAATAATTTTCAAAAGAATGAGTCGTGTGATTGATAATGTAATGTGTGCTGACGGGGAAAATACAAATGTTCACAATTGAATTTGTCCAAGGTGTCAAACCATTGCACATTTTATCTTTTGTTATCCAATTATATGATTGTTTTCCTTTGGATCTGCATGCATTTATAACAAAACCGGAGTTTTATTTGGAGAGCCCCGTGTTAATTCCCCGGTGATCGATATGTCAGGAACCTAGCGATGTATGTGTGGGTTGTCTTATGTCTTGTGTTTCTTTGATGGCGTCTATGCTGGTTTCATTCACATATTGGGCGAACTCATCGTCCTATAAGTGAGGTGTGGGTCGAGTGATAATGCAGGACAGGAATACTTTTATTGGGACCAATTCCTTTGGTGTAATAACTAATAAGGGATACTGAAGCTGTAACCAAGTCAGTATTGTTAATTTGTGTTTGTTAGATACAGACTTCTAGCAATTTCAATGTCCCTTTACTGCCGTATCAACAATTGTCTGTTTTATATTTGTAAGATACTCACGTCTAGACATTTAAGCGCAGGAGTTGAGGGGTGCTTCCTGTTGCCCTGGTGTTCTCAGAGCTAAGATGCAACACGAAGTATCCGTTTGTGATGTACCCTGTTATTGTCCTCTTTGTGTCCGCCTTGTGTTTGTATGTTGTCGAAGATGGTAGCCTTTACTTATTAGGCTGGCTGGTACACTGACATATGATTGATTGAAATTATATAAAGCACCGAATTAAACCTCCATAAAGGAAACTGACCAAGCAATTCCAATGTCTCCTTAAGTTATGACTGTATATACATGTTTGATCTATGTTTGTTAAGGTGCGTTCTCACGGTGCGATTTGTAGTTACGACTTCAGGGGATTCCCCTCATTTGCGGCATTTTGATTGGTGAAAAAAATAATACTGAATGAGCTACCTATCAAATTGAATTGAGGGGAATCCCAAAAGTCGTTACTACAAATCGTACTGTGAGAATGTACCTTAAACTGCAGACTCCTAGCAATGTCCCCTTGCTGTTGTACGCAAGTTTGATTAAGGTTTGTAAGCTGCAGGCTTCTAGCAACTTTAATGTCCTCCCATTATCGTTTATATGGTTGGATTGTTTTTGTAAGCAATTGCAATATCCCCTTATTTATGTTGCACAGCACGCAAATTTGATTTATGTTTGTAAGCTACAGACCTCTAGCAATTTCAATATCCCCTTTCGGGTATTTTTCACATATTTATGAAATACGAAGTTTCACGTGTGAAAAATAAATGACTTTATTTAACATCCTTAGACTAGAAATTCACATGTGTGTATAAGGATTCAAAATATGTGACAATTAACTCAACAAAAGTAGAACTAACTTTAATTTAACTTACGTGAAAATCTATTCCCTTAATGTAACATAAAACGACTATTGGCAATATTTTGTACATATGCCAAATAAATGCATGCACGCCAACAGCTACACTGTAAAAACTAAGTGTTTTAAATCAAGACACTTTATAAACACACTTTTGTCCCCACTTTAAAAGCACATAAACACTTTTTAAAAACACAATTGTGTTTAAGAATAAAACGTTTCTGTTTTAAATAAAAACACCAAGGCGTTTTAAACAAAAACACATACATGTTTTAATATAAAACATATCTGTGTTTAAACATAAAACACTTCAGCGCTTTTTAAAACACTTGTGTGTTTTAAACTAAAACATCCATGTTTTAACTAAAACACACAGGTGTTTTAAAATAATAAACACGAGAGTGTTTTAAAATGAAACATGTTCGTGTTTATAACCACAAAAGTGTTTTAAATAAAAACACATAAAGTGTTTATAGGGCTTGTCCCCACTTTAAAAACACTTTTGGGTGTTTATAAATAGAACATGTTTTAGGGAAGTATTTATAACGAAAACACTTTTGAAGAAAATGTTTATAACTTTAACACTCAGTTATAAAAACACAATCCAAACCTGAATTTTTAAATTAAAAATGTTTATTACACTTCATAAATACATATGCACAGCTCACTTGTGAGCTAAGCTGATTAATATATAAATAAAGAGAAAATGAAATAACACAATACTCATTTATTCCTTTTAGTCCACAGATAATCATAAAGAATATGTACATGTATTTTATGGCAAACATCATAACATTAAAAAATGTCAAAGGCATCATTTTCAGTTAAAATAAACAGTGTGCAGGACCACATAAAATGATAAAAATTCCAAAAGTTGTATCCTATACAATATGGTTTCTTTCTGCTGCAACAATAGCAATTTTGGTAACCATCAACCTCTTTTATATACAAGGATTGAATTTTCAGCCTGGACACAGAACACATGATAATAGTTTTTTTTTGTACTACGAAGAGTATTTTAATGAAGTTGTAGGACCTACTAATTTCTTGCAATTTGTTTGTGTTCATTGTATGAATTACAGCGGTTTCTGAAGCATTCTGATAAAATATATAAACAACATGCTGACCCCGGCTAGCCACTTTTCAATGTGCAAGAGGAAATACATGGTAAATTAGACAGTGTGAACACTTACAGTGGCAGACAATGCAATTCATCTTTGCTTGTTAAACAATAACCACTGCTTAGAAATGATAATATGAAATCCAGTCTGTTGTCTCCTTACCCATATGTTAACAATACACCAATACAAAACAATGTTGCTGAGGGTACCCGGTACAGCATTGTATGCAAAACATCTTGATTAGTGTATTTTATTTTAACTGGGCACTTAACTTAAAAGAGAAGAAAACAAAAGTCAAAGTCAAATTATACTCCCTCTCCAGTTGATTAACCAAACTGCTATTACATTTTTGGTGGGTTCCTGTTTTTCAAAGGAAGTCACTTGTGTGCTGGTGCTATCAGAAAAATCACTGGTGAACATCTTATTATGCCATGTTTTATTGGCGAACAAGACAGTTAGCCATTGCCTGTTACTTTCGAGTTCACCAGGGTGACAATTAACTCCCAACCAACCAGTCGCTACCACTCATCCCAACTGATGCACAACATTTTAACATAAATTTATTTTAAGTGAAATGAGGCACAAAAAGTGCACTCTACATTTTTATTACAGCACCAACATTGAAGTGTCTTTCAGTGCAAAACAAGGAATGGTGGATTATTGACTTTTTGACTTTCCCTTTTAACTACTTTTAATGACAAGGATGAGAAAATGGACACATAAATTAACGAACAGAAATGCTTACTAGAATATATCCTTGAATCACTGGGAAGGCTTAACAATGGGTATATAATGTGACCAGTCTTTCATTAAAGAGAATATACCATATAATGTACACCACCAATATACCATATTACAACAGGGGTTGAGATAGTCAGATGGACAGAAAAACTTTGAGAAGGAGCAGGAAAAGCAGACTGCGACAGTGCAAAATGTCAATGAGTAGTTTAATAAATAAAATAAGTCTTACTGCACATCCCTTGGAATATGGCAGGTGGTGAAAGATAACAGACAGACAAACAAACAGACCAAATGTTCCAAGAATTTACATCAAGTTTACATATTTGCGAATTTGAGTAAAGCTTTCAAACCAATTTTGCGTCATACACATGTTATAAATTATTCAAGACACAGGGGTCCTGTCTGGCCAGACCTTAAATGGGTTGATTATAGAAAAATTCATGAAAGAAAACTTCATGCACAAAATTTCTGAAAGTCATTGATCATCTAAGTAAAGCAATTCTGTACATTTTTAATATTTAGCAGACAAAGGTCTAGCAATCTCTAGCCCAAGGTGAATGGGTTGAATTAATGCCCACAATCACCAGACATTACATCTTTAGATACAAATGCATACCAAGACGAAGTAACCCTGACACAATCTGTATATAAGTTGAGTTATGCTGATCTGTCCTCTTTCAAAAAGAGAATGGGCTGATGA
>JAVFBX010198931.1:0-12773 GCA_034783855.1 Mopalia kennerleyi | reverse complement strand
GTTTCTGGTATATTCAGGGGTCAGTATACTCAGGTTTCTAGTATATTCAGGGGCCAGTATACTCAGGTTACTGGTATATTCAGGGGTCAGTATACTCAGGTTTCTGGTATATTCAGGGGACAGTATACTCAGGTTACTGGTATATTCAGGGATCAGTATACTCAGGTTACTGGTATAGTCAGTGGTCAGTATACTCAGGTTTCTGATGTATTCAGGGGCCAGTACACTCAGGTTTCTGGTATATTCAGTGGTCAGTACACTCAGGTTACTGGTATATTCAGGGATCAGTATACTCAGGTTACTGGTATATTCAGTGGTCAGTATACTCAGGTTTCTGGTATAGTCAGTGGTCAGTATACTCAGCTTTCTGGTATAGTCAGTGGTCAGTATACTCAGGTTTCTGGTATAGTCAGTGGTCAGTATACTCAGGTTTCTGGTATAGTCAGTGGTCAGTATACTCAGCTTGCTGGTATAGTCAGTGGTCAGTACTCAGGTTTCTGGTATATTCAGTAGTCAGTATATTTAGGTGTCAGGTATATTCAGGGGTCAGTATATTGAGCCCTGGGGTTACAAGCCCAACAGTCTACCGACTGAGCTACAGAGGCTCACGCGTGACGGCACGATGCGTCTAGAATTCTAACCCAGTGAAGACTATGGTTTTCTATCTATATAAAGCAAGGATACTGGGACGATAAATTATCATCTTTTTTGATCTAGATATTACTCACAGTTAGTTTTAGCTTGAGTAAATCTGAAAGCCTGGTTCTGGCATATATATATATATATATTGAATAAATGAAGATTATATATATGTTTGTAATGCCCTGTCACGTTAAATGCGGTCATTGACATTCCATATAGGTCTAGAATACACGAAGTTTGATTGGGGTTTAACCCTGTAGGCCTACTTAAGGTTATTTCACTCGTATGAAGGCGTGCCAGCCCCATATGAGAGAAATCACCCTCGATGCCACCGACAGCAAACAAATACAAAGACAGGACAAATATATAGGCCTACATAACGTAAACAGATTAGCTTAGGCCTAATGTAGCCTACGTTGTCCATTTTTCGCACATGTTCTCGAAAAATATTAATTTGTAGGTCCACAGAATCTCCACAGAATCGGACTTAATCGTACGCAAACATAGTATTTTCTCTGAAAACGTTTTGCCGGAGAAGTCGCTTCTCAACTTAGAACTTTGTAGGGGAGAAGATCATCCTGGATTTTGATTCTTCGAAATTTTAAAGGCCTTTAATCTGTTAAATCTATCGCCGGACTAGTTCTTCAAGTTTCCCTTCCTTAGAAAGTTGGAATGTCCAAAAAGCCGTAGGCCCTATAACAGGCCTTGGCTGCGACTATGACAGCATCGCGAGTTTAAATGTTGATTAAGTAACATTTTTATTAGGCTTAAAGCGGGACTATCAATGCCCCAAAAAAAATAATTAAATCGTACCAATTTAATATTTTGTCTTCCCGTCTTTTTTGTCAGGAATCATGCCGGCCGCCTACCAAAAAGAGGTGTGTACGGGCTGTCACCTTCCCATTGAAGACCGCTATCTTCTCAAGGTCATGGATTACTCGTGGCACGAACAATGTCTGCAGTGCTCAATTTGCCAAGTTCATCTTTCTGGTTCCTGCTTTTCAAAGGACAAGAAACTTTACTGCAAAGAAGATTACGACAAGTAAGTCAAAGTTCAAACAAATTTGTTCGTGGATGGTTGAATTTGAATACGATATTTTGAGATTGTGTTCACGTAAAACTTATTGGTGACGTACAGTGGCGCCATTTTATGTGGAATTTGAATCAGAATGTCACATTCAGTTTTCTTTCCAGATTTCAGAAATCATTGTTGTTTTGTTTAGACCGTGATCTTTTGGGTTAAAGGTGAGCAAACTTACGGGCCTACCTGTTCCACTCGCCGATGCCCTTTTATGTTTTGGGGTAGGCCTATGTCAAAGTCTATCGAGAATGGATCACCGGGCCTGTTTGATTACCGCTGTCCCAGGCTTCTCTTTAATTGCCTGTCCGTCATCATCCAATCATATTCTCGTAACTATTTTTCTTACAAATTTGATTGGTTGATTGGGATATTGCGTATTAAACCATATATTGTCTGTAGGTAAAACAAGCGCAGGCCCTACCTTATGTCTGCAGAATTTTTTCCACAGACTGATTTCTTCAAAATTTCTGTTGCTCAGTTTTGTCCCGGTAATAACTTTAAAATCCCATGTTCTTTGATTATTTAAAAAATAATATCTTTATGGCAAAGGGTTGAATTAATGGCCTGAAATCTTAATCAAATAAGCAGTTTGGTTTAGTAGGCTATAGGCCTATAAGGATCCGATGTCATTTTATTTCACCACATAGTTTTTATGTTTACTCACTCTAAATTATCAATTTACAGCTGATTAGGTTGAGGAAGCCGACAACAAAAATTAAACAAAAATGGAGTCCCACATAATTTAAAAGTGTTAAGGGGAGCAAAGCCATTTTTTTTTTTAAATTATAAAATTGTAACCTGTGTCATTAAAACTAAGCTCATTGTAGCAGAGTGTTCATAAGTACTCAATCTGTATGCACCATAATGCACAAAATTAAATGTAACTTGGTATAATCAGAAGTCTGTTGACACAAGTAAAGTTTGAACATATTGGACCAAATAAATGTTTTATAGAAATTGTAACAACCACTGGGATATTTGGAAGCATAGTGTTAGCCAGAGGGGTGTCTCGGTGACTTCGCGACACCCAAGAAGCCTTTTGAGACACCCTGTTTCAGTCAAATTTAACATGGGAAAGATAGGGGAGCAGTAAAATGTGACACCCTGTTTCTGTAAAAATGGTGATTTGAGACACCCTGTTCTTGATTTCTGGCTAATACTATGTTTGGAAGCTGACTATTATAGTTTGCCCAGGCCTAAGCTACAAGCATCAGCTATGGTGCAATATCCAGTGTCCATTAACCATTGTCCAATCCCCCCCCCCCCCTCCCCCCCACCACTGGGGAAGTTATCACCTTGTTGTCAAAACTTAAATAATACAATCTTTTTTCCAGTTTAGTTGGTGTTAGTCATATTTGGAATTTATTAATCACCAAAACATAATTTAGATGAAACCTTTTAAGGCAAATTTAGCATTGAAAGGGTTGTGAAAGTATTTTGATGGTTCAACATGCAAAATTTAAAAAAAAAAAGTTTATATCGATCATAATTTCACTGAATTTGATCGCAAACTGAAGGTAAAATAACTTGTTGTTTGAACTATTTTTATAATAATCTGATATATTGCCTGAAAACTTCATCAATTTTCTTTCCAACTCCCATCAACAGCATAGTGTTAGCAAGAAGGGTGTCTCGGTGTCTGAGACACCCAAGAAGCCATTTGAGACACCCTATTTCAGTCAAATTTAACATGGGAAAGATAGGGGAAGATTGAAATGAGACACCCTGTTTCTCTAAAAATGGTGATTTTAGACACCCTGTTTCTCTAAAAATGGTGATTTGAGACACCCTGTTCTTGATTTCTGGCTAATACTATGATCAACAGTTATCATTTATAAGTCTGGTTAGGTGTTGTAAGGGATTACAGACGGCCTCAAGTTTGTTAAAATTTGATTAACGAGATCCCAGAATGAAACATACTGATGTCAGTGAATCAGACAATAACCATTATTCTGATTTAACGGCCACGACTCTGTAAAATAATGTATAAAGCTTTGTTAAGGATTGTTGAAAATTTTAAAAGAAGTATAAAATTCAAAGGTCCAACCAGACATCAGGTGCGGTTCATAGACACTGTCATTGTAATTTTGTAATTTTAAACGGCTGTTTGTACATTTATATGGAAATTGATTGTTAAGATAAAATCTCAGGTGTTTTTGTTTGCAGACTAGCGGGACTACTTTCGTTTTTTAAATCTGATTTGACGGCTAAATGTAGGGTTTGGTGGAGGAGCTTCCTGTTGCTCACACCTAAGGAGCAACATTGGGGCAATCATTTATGGCATGTTCTAGTTTTCTCTCCTGTCATTATTTTGATGTTTCGTGAAAGGATATAATGAATATTTTTTTATCAAAATCGTTTTCCTACATTTTTTAGTAATAACAGCCAAATATGCATTGTTTTATGGAAATCTGAAAAGAGTGTACGATATATTTTACATAAAAAAAAATTATGAGGGGGAAAAGGGGTTGGGCCCCCAACTGGTGATGCTCAAACCCCATTTAACAGGTTGAAAATGTGCCCTGCTTTATGCGAATCATGCCTTGTACTAAGTAATCGATGGGATTTTTTTTTACGCTCCATCAAAAACCAAACATTCAGAAAATGCTGGGCAAACCTCTCTTTATTTTGGACAGATAGTTAAATAAATTTTATTTTAAAAACTTGCATAACCAATCCCAGCTTTAAAAACAAGTTTTATGAGAATGAACTTTTATATTATTGCACAATCAAAACCCTGTTGTCATTAGCTAGTATTAAATTAAATTGATGGCGGGTGGACTTTGCATCAATCGTGTAATCATTTACACGCAACATTTTCTGCAACGGCTGAATTTGTTTTTTTTTCACGGTAAGTGTTAACACTATGCTGATAGATTGAACAATAATGCTTTGTCGTTTTTTATTTTAGCGCCATCTAAATTTAAACCATCTTAATGTTTTTGTTTTGTGTTAATGAACAAATAATTATATATGCACTCAGTTGCATGGTACTGTGTATTATACTAAAAAAATATGTATCCGTACTTATTCTTTAAAAAAACAAAATTCGAAACAATAGGGCCATTTTGTAATATAATAGTTCCATGAAGAGAAAACAATTAAATCTGTAAAATGATGTAAAATGAGTTCAAGTCATCCTATGAAAATACAATAGTTCCTTTCAAAGAAAACTATGAAATTTGTAAAATGAATTTAACCTATCCTATGATTATGAAAATAATATGAAGTCAAATAAAAGAAATATGAAAGGTTAATTAAGAAAAGATATCCGGTCAGACCACACAGCTTCTTAAGTTGCAGATTTTTTTAATTGCAAAACTGGAATCTTTGACTACAGTGAGAAAACGCGTTATGGAATATTAGGCCCCAGTTCTCAAGAGGCTGCAGATAAGTTTCTAAAGCCGGTTCTGGAATCGTATGGGCACCCAAAATTTGATACGCCCCAATAAGGGATAATGTGATACTTTTGCTGAAATATCTGTGTTCAAATTCAGTTGAAAGGGAGTGCGGAACCCAGATTATCAACTGATAAATTTGTGATAGGGGTGCCGTTGAAAAATGTTCTAGAAATCACCTTGGGGCTTTTATTCTTCGTCTGCAATTAGAACACATGCAGGGGCTCATAGACGTTCAGTGTAAATGGTAGTTATGCTGAAGATTTAACGCAATTTGAGACATTTTAAAGCATCATTTTTAAAAAAAATCAATTCAGACTCCATTTCTTATGTTTAATTATGATAAAAAAAATAGTTCGATGTTAAAAAATAAAAACAATTCAATATGACACTAAAAAAATTGAATTTTGTTCAGTAAAAAAATCAATATTTGGACGCCTATGAACCCCTGCACATCATCATGATGAAGCTCTATGGGTCAGAGGTGAGTTGGTTAAAGGCTGTTAGTCACTAACATTGGTCAGATTAAACAGGTTTGTTTAATTCTCGGAGGCCACAAGAAACCGTTAAGTTTGCAAAGTTTTAGTATTTCATCTTGTGATTGGCTGGTCGTGTTCTTGTATCTTGAGCTGGAATGACCTCCTGTGAGTGAAATAACCCTAAGTGAGGGCATGTGGCATAAAACCCCAATCAAACTTACAAGTTACCTAAGAAGGTCATTGTTTAATCAAATCAGATTTATCAACAAGAAGGTGCATTTCTTTACAGATAATCACTAAATCAGCATAAAGGAATTGAGGAAGGGGAGTGGCTGTGCCCCTGTATTTTTTACTGGTAGGATATTTGGTGAAGCGTGTTTGGAAGGCTCCTTGATCTACTTGCTGAAAAAAGCTTAACGCCAAGCGGACAAACAAATCGGCTACTTGGATACTTTTACTTGTGCTAAGAATTCTCTTGATGTCAAAGGTGTTGACCTTTTTTAACACCTGCTTTCCTTTGATCTTATGTTTAAAGGTAAACTGATAGCTAGATAACTAAATACCTTGTATATTGTTTGTACCAGTCATTCTCCCAAATATTGATTTAATTTTGTTCGATATAATATTGGTGAATGGTTAAAAAAGATATCAAGTTAATATTCTCTTCTTGTTATGGGTAATATTATTTATGAAAAAATTGTACAAACAAATTGGAATTGTGTACATCACTTAAACTATATTGCAAAAGTTTGCAATTGATCTAATTAACTGAATAATAGAAAATTAGACTTACACATTTAATATTTTTACAGATACTTACAATATAAAGAATTTAGATTATGAAAGTAAATATACAGTGTATTTCACAAGTAGCACATTTTGTGAATGTCTACATTTATATTTTGATATACTGGAACCCAAAAGAAAGCCAAAGTATTTAAATAAATCACTTAAATTTTTAGGGATGTTAGCCTCAAGAGTTCAGAAATACCTATCAGGTAAACTTGAGTATCAATTGGTTATAAAGAGGGCTTGTTAAGTGAGCAGGTATCTGTTTTAAGTTTACCTGAGTCGTTGTTTCTCTCTGCCTTACCTGGGTGGGTGCAAACACTCCCTGATAACCACTGATAAAAAACACACCAGCTCCAAGGTACCTGGGCTTTGAAAAGTGCTAGGTTTGCCCATGGATTATCATTTAGGTTTTGTCTTACCTGTGGGTCCCCCTTAACTCCCCAGGTATGCTAATCTTCGACAAGATAGCAGACCTATCTCAAAGGGTAGCGACAGGGCTTTCACCTGCAAGTGTCAACACTGCTAGACTGCCTTATCATCGTTGTCAGATACTGCCAAGAAAAAGTGATAGGCTTTTAATCCCAGAAAAAGGCAAGCTTGAAAATTTTTTAGATTAAAATTATATTTTACAGACAGCCTGATTCTGTTCCAAAGTAACCTAAAATTATGCCAAAGATTAGTAAGTTTTACCTATGTATGATCAGGCCTGTGCTTTAACATTTTCTTAGGTAACCTATAAGAGGTTACCCAAAATCTTGTAGGGTAACCCAAAACAGGTAACAGGTTTGCATACTATCACATTTCATCCCTATGTACTTTTGCAACAATTGATTCTGAAGAAATTCTAATCTTTATATCCTTTTTCTTTAAAGCATGGATAGTTTTGAGATCCAAAGTTGACACATTGATACTGGAGTTATTGTGATGCTCCTACACGTAAGATGGAGACTACAAATGTTTGATGCAAATCTTTGTAACATTTGCATGCAGTGAAATCTTATTTGGCAATAGCTCAATGTACTCTCTTTCAATTTAAAAACACCTCACGATCTACAAGTGATTCATTATCTTATCACTCAAAATACAGAATGAATTTTAGAAAATGGCAGCTGATCTTGCTATGTTTAACATATAGTTTGAACCTAAAAGTACATGTATAACAAGTATTTATGTTTTTTTAATAATGTAATAATTATTTAATAATTTGATGTTTGTTAGGAGTGAAATAACCTTGAGTACGATATAAAACCCCAATTAAACAAACATGTAGACGAATCATTAGAACTACATGTATGATTCTATCGACTCCTCATTTGATTGTCTAAAACTTCAGACAAACCATCCGTGACAGTGCTTTTCAACCAATAAAACCTTCATTAGTAATATTAAAAAATGATAGTGATGATACTGCTGGTCCCAACTTAAATTAATGTCTTTTTTAGAAACCCCCACCCTACCAATTGTATTAATAAAAGCGTTACTTAAATAATAACTGAGCGTGTTTGCAAAGGTTTTTGCAGTCAGATTCATACTATTAATTTTAATCATTCAATATTAAAAGACAGATAACATTTGGACTATAATCTGATTTCATGGTGTGAATTAAAAGTGATGTAAAGAAAGCTTAACAGTCGTACTTATTGTGTTATTGTAGACCTCACACAGGTGTGGCAGGTAAATGATGTACAAGAAAATATGAGGTCGTTACCTCTGCAGCCAGGTAGCATGTGTTTCCAGTCTGCACCCAACAGGCTTTACTAGTCTGTATAAAGAGTTACATGCCATTTGTAAATTAATTCTTGACAGTGTTAACCATTGCCAGCTCATGTTTCTCTATCACCTGTCAAACTGAACCATTTTAGGAAAATGTCTCAAATAAATTCTAGACATTTAACATTCTCATCTAGACTAGACATGACCGTGGTTTGTGGAGACTCCTTTTGAAAAATAAACACAAAACAAAAAATTAAAAAAACTACCAGGAACTGATTTACCTTTAAAAAAAAACTGGGTGTCCAATTTTGACAGTTGTCCTATCTCCTGCATGTTAAAGTTTCTTAAAACATAGTGTCCAAATGAGGCAATTGTTCATTCAGGGTGTCCAGTTGGACCGGTGTCTGCCTAAGCCCTTGACCTTAACCAACGAGGACTGTTAGATAGAGAAAGATTTGCCACCTTGACTTGAATGGAAATTGGCGGTAATACTGCTATGTTTGTACTTCAGGCAGTTACGAGTCCTTGGGCCCATTTCAGATTTTAACCATCTTAGCTTATGTAAAACATAATTACCATGACGACCAGTACTGAAGACATAGTGTTACCATGACAGCTATGTTCAATGTAAGCTAAGATCTCTTTTTGACACAAGCCCCTGGTCCTGGTAGCTATAGAGACCTGAGTTTGAAACCAGGTGGATGCAAGCTAAATTATCTTTTTATTCTCTGCACCCTCCAGTGGCCTGGGTGGTTGGGGAGAGATTCCTGTTGCCCTGGAGCTCTCAGAGCTAAAGGGGAACAGGAAGCCGATCTGTTTGTGATGTCGTTGTATTACGCTATGTGGTTGTTCTGTATTTGTCCCGCCTTGTGTATGTTTGTTGACAGTCAGGTGTTGAGGGGGGTTGGCTTCACCCATTGGTCAGACACACTGTCATATGAGTAAAACAACCAGGGACATCCTAAAGTGAACAATTGCCTTATGGGATTCAACTTAGTTGTTTCCAAGGGCTTAGGTAGCCATTACCATTTTGGATACCGTACTTTTGAGTTCTGGCTAAGCCCCTGTATGTTTCTGATAAAAATTAATCCAGGTAGACAAGGGTTAAGCAGACACCCATCCACCCTTCCGAATGGACACCCAGAAATGAACAATTGCCTCATTTGGACACCCTGTTTTATGAAACTTTAACATGCAGGAGATAGGGGAACTGAACACCCAGTTATTTGAAAAGTGAAGCAAAATGACAATTTTGGACACCATACTTTGGATTTCTGGCCAAGCACCTGAGTGCAGCGTTAAACCCCAATCAAATTAACAAACAATTGTTCTCTGCAACAATGTCATGATATTGTCATCTATTATTTATTGTTATTGGGTTCTTGGTTCTCGTGGTGTAATGAATTTGCTGGTCAGGCCCCAGGTGTGTAGAAAAAAATTAAACCGTGGGTTTAGGAATATTGTGAAAAGTTTGAGTATGGCATCTATTTGAGACGATCATTGATGCTGCTTGACAATGGCTGCATGATTTTTGAAACCTCGCCAATTCAGCTCAAATGTAAGGGGAGATTCCACAGCTCGAAATTGGAATCCGTGCTTGTCTCTTGTCTTTGAAACCACAGATTCTTGATTAAGAGTCGACCCAAATGCAAAGGTTCGATGAACAGAATCACAGAAGGGTGAACCTGATCTAGACACAGGCAATTTGTCACCCGCAAAGATTTTTAATAAATTTTCCCCCTAACTTGCAGACACCTGATCTGAGAGGCATTATGCTTAAACAGAGGTATCCTCTGTCAATAATTTTGCCCAAACATTAAAAAGCAGATTATCAGTGTTGTATGAGAGTTTAATAAGTGCAGGATGACTTTAATATTTTCTCATTGAATGACATGTAGAATTGCTTCTCATCTCTAATTCTACTGAAAGTGGATGGTTTTGCCAATAACTTTCGGCCATAAAACATTTTTACGATTTTTTGTACCATATTGTGTTGTATTTACTTGGAGAACGGCTCTTAATATAACAAGGTTTTTTGGCTTCACGGATGGATATTAACTAAAAAAAATGTATGTAGGCCTACCCAAATCCACTCAAATGAATATTGTGTAATTTTAGATTTTGTAATCAAAACTCATTTAAAATGATTAAATATTATTTATTTTTATTACCAGCTTGGTCGTCTAAAGTTTTTTATACCATTTATTCATCTCAACACAAATGGCTTATTTTTTTTTTTTTTGCTGATTGCTTGGCTGTTTTGGGCCTTGTTTTTTTTTTTTTTTTTTTAAACTCAATATGCAGTTTAAAATTAAGTAAAGATCTTAAGGTCTTCAATTATTGCATATTTAACTTATTGTAACAAAAGGTAAATGCTTGTTGAGCTCAAATGTAATATGGTAGTGATTAGTGAAGTTTACTTAGATAGGTGGCTATTCAACCCTAGTCAGTTAGCTTAGCTGGATTTCAGTATTGTACATTTACCTAGGGATAGTAATTATGTTAATTAAGATTAATCAAGGTAACTTATAGAATAATAAAGAAATTTAGCAAATATTACTAAACAGTGTAAATCCGGAAATAATAATTTGGGTAACTTTTAACTAATTTTTCTACCTACACTGTACCAAGTTTATCTCTGAGCACTCACCTGTATACCATGTTCAACTTTTTAAAATTTGTTTAAAGAGCTACATTGTGTATAGCCTTAGGTGCGAGAATAGTAATTAGTCAAAATCCGTAAAAGCTGTCTACTCTTTACAAAACGTACCATTTGACGGCTTTTGACGTCTAATTTCCCACTTAGTCTATGGTATTGAATAAACTAACAGAGTGTTAAAAGATTGTTGAAATTGTAATTATATTGCTTTAAAAAGATTATTTAAAATACCTTAATGAACTGAAAATCATATTAACTGCTTTCTCTTGAGTAAAGCTTACATTAGGCGCTTACGCATGTTCGTTATTTAAAATAGATACTTACTTTTTTCTACTCTTATTTCTTTAGCTGAAGCAGGCTATAAAAATGCAGAAAAGCCCATGTATGCTTTCATAGATTATATGCTTTTCATAATTCCCTAATTAACCAAAATGCTTTCCCATTTGTCCCTTAACTAGCATAATAAGATACATTTTTACTGCTGTTCACAGATTATTTAACGACAAGAAAACAGAGAAATACTTAGGGGCCTAGCCAGAAATCAAATGTATGGTGTCTGAAATGGTCATTATACTTCAGATTTTAAGTTACTGGGTGTCCACTTTTGACAATTTTCCTATCTCCTGCATGTTCAAATTTCTTAAAACAGGATGTCCAAATGAGGCAATTATTCAATTCAGGGTCCCCAAAGGTTGGGTGGATAACCCTTCTACCTGAGCCCTTGTAATACAGTGAGTCTATATATATATAGCCTGGGTTCAAATCCCACTGAAGGCAAGCAAATTTTTTATTGAGATAGTTTATTTATTTATTTATTACTTTATTTATCCGATGTTAGATTAACAGGATTCCTTCTCAATCACAGATCATTGGCCAGCATTACTGTGGGAGGAAAACTGGGTAGTAAATTAACCCAGAAAACCCACGACCTTCCGCTGGTTGCTGGCATACCAACCCACATAAGATCCGCGGGAATCGAAGCCGCGACCCCACAGGTGAGGGGGATATGTAAACCAGAGGGATACACTCAATAGAGCGTACACTCTAGACGACTCCACCACGGGGGTTTGAGGGTATAGGTTGTAAAATGGTGTAAATACGTGGGGAAATTTCTGTTTTCTGTTGTAACAATATCAAACGTGATATGTGGCAGCTTAAAATGCTTGTCTGTAAAATTAACATCACACAAGGCAATATGCCCATTAATACAATGAAGAACAAGACTAATTATAAAACAGTAACAGTAATTTCATCTACAAAGATATATACCGACATGACAAAACAACACTTTAATTAAATGATTTGTATTTCACGGGATTTAAGAGGAGTTCATTTATTAATCGTCTTGACAGTGCCTGTTTCTAATCCTAAATGTATAATTAGTTTTTCTCCTGTAACGGCTACTTCAAATCTGTAGATGAAAACGTATCAGAAAAAACAGTCGTAGATATGTCCTGGCCAGGAATAACAGCCGTAGATGAGAACTGGTCAGGAATAACAGCCGTAGATGAAAACTAACCAATAATAACTACCGTAGATGAGAAATGGTCAAGAAAAACAGCCGCAGGAGAATAGTGATCAGGGATAACATTGAATATTGAAGTCGGAGGAGACAAAATGTCCGGATTAAAAAAGTAGTGGTCAATGAAAAACCTGATACGGATTAAGGATCGAAGAATAAAACTGATCTGAATTAAGAGTTAAGAAAAAAAATAGTTTGCCGGTAAGATAGGCATAAATAGTCGGAGACGGAAACAAAAAATGGGTGTGAGAAAAGAAAACAGATAAGCATAAATTGTCGGAGAAAAAAACCCATCATGATTAGGACAGAAGAAAACTGATAGACATAAATAGTCGGAGAAGAAACCACATCACGATTGAGAGAGAAGAAAACTGAAAGATATAAATAGTCGGAGAAGAAAACACATCTAGATTAAAGTGAAACTCCGGGCTGCAATAAAATGCATATAGGTAAAACGGGCATCATTTCTTGTGTTGAATTATGCTCT
>JAVFBX010198920.1:0-12775 GCA_034783855.1 Mopalia kennerleyi | reverse complement strand
ACTTAAGGCTTATACTGTTGTAAATTTCCGTATAGGCATACCGTTTACATAAAATAAGTGGAAAATCAGCAAGCATGTATAAATATGTATAAGGGTAATGTAACACTGAAAAGTCATGTCGACCATCTCCATATTCATCCACAACGGTTCACTACTTCACGAAACTATCAGTCTTTAACAGTCATCAGTCTATAACATTCAGTAAAGCGTTCGAATTCCGTGAGATAATTATTGGCGAGATCGACTATAGCCTACTCATTTGGCCTATATGGCTTTCGTTTAGGAGTCGACGTTATGTTTGAAAGTTCAACATTACGGGACTTTCATTTGTATTTCGGTAACTTAGCATAATTTTACTTGTAAGAATAGGCGAGGATCATTTTCTGTGTTTGGGTGGGTAGCCTATACATTGTCAATGGTTGCCTAACCAAAGGATGTGTCGCATGCATATGAAGAATTGTCGATTCTAAAAGTGGCATGATCTAATTGGCATATCCGTTTCAGAAAGTGATACCGAAAAAAAAAAAAAATGTATCAAAATTGATGAATATTTTTTTATAATCTTTTATAGAAGATGATGTAAATGGCTTTTTCCATATCCATTAACAGTTCAGTTCAATATCTTGTTTACCCAAAGAAAAACTAACCAATCAAATACCAATAATACAGTAACAGAAACTTAAATTAAAACTAAAAACCAACTTGCACTCGCCATTATAGGTTTTACCTAATTTCATATTAGGCTTTGTTTCTACTATACACCCGTTTGGAAGAGAATTGTCCTTAATTTTATGCTTTTCCACGTAAATCTTATGTGTTAAAATTGTTTATTTATAAAACATCGCAGGGCCTATATAATGTCCAGTCACGTCAATATAATGTTTAAATCACGTGACTTTAGCTCTTCAACGTCCAAGGGAAGAAAGTTCAAAGATGAGGAAGCTGCAAATGTTTCGAGAAACATCGATTCAGCAAGAAAATCGATGACTTTTGATTGATTTTCGGGCGTCAACATCGTTGTTTCAAGAGTAACTTTGCGTGTACGAGCAACCCCTAGTAGTGAACATACCATGCTGAACATTATGCAGAGCGATTTCCCTGATAATTTCCCATGTTAGCTTCCGCCAATGAAAGGTCATTTATTACATGTATGATATATCATCAGGGACCACTTTTCGTCATAAATAGACATTGGTAAGTCGTTGTTTGGCATTTTATAGATTAAATTGTCTTGATTTAAAACAAACCCCAAGCAAACAAAGTGCTTTATACAGCAATGCTATTTGAATACCACAATTTTTGTTTATTTTATTTATTTAATGTATCAAAAGAACATGTCAGATACCAAGGTACGATTGCTCATGACAGCGTAATTGTGTCTTAATGCTCCGCATAGGTTAACAACATCCTAGCTATTAATAAGCTTGCAACTGTTAGATACTAAAAAAATTGATAACATGTGTTATGAACAAAATGGACAGGAAAGCAGTTTAAGCAATGAAGTAATATTATCAATTATTAAGAGGAGAAGAATTTGACCCTACCTCAAATATTAATTTATAACATCGATTTAAGAGGCAGAATATCTCCCCCTGGTGGCCTTTGTACTCAAGAAAATGAGATCTAACACAAAAGCAAAATACCAAACAGAGAGCACTTGGGCACCTCTAAACTTTTACCTAACATTTCAACCTATTGTTCCACCAAAAATTCCAATTCAAATCAATACACCTGCAATCCATAATTAATGGCATAATGATATCACTTCTTGTTACCGAATTGGCGAGTTTGAGTAAAAATCTGCTAATGTATTGCAGACTCATTAATTTTGAAAATTATTTTATTTTTGTGTACATAGTTAGTACATATTAAGGGTAGAATTAAGTAAACTTCATGTAGTTTGCATACATGTTACTGAAACCTGGCTAGTTATTTTAGAAAGGCAATGCTGTGCGGCAAATATTTTTAACTGTTTGTTTGGAAAAGCTGTTTGAAGTGCAAAGACGCCCAACAAATTTTGGTGTTATGTTTCAGAACATGTGTATTTACATTTAGTATGTCTATTAAGCTAGGGACATATTGATTTCTTAACTTTTTTTTTTTAATTTACTATGTTGGGAGTGTGTCGTACATGTATATCATATGCATAGTAAACAAGAGGATATTGCCAATTTTTTAAAATAACTTATCTTTTTAACAATTAAATACATGTACTACATGCCAGGGGACAGAAGAAAAGGAAAATAGTTTTTTCAAAAATCTTAACTTCTTGGTTTGTAAAATGTATTTCATTGCTTGAAGTTTTGCTCCACAATTTTAGTCTTGTCTAGACATAATCAGTAGTCTTGCACACATACATGTATCTCTGGAGGGAAGCTATCGGTTCCTTCATCTCCGTGGGATGACAGGGAAGGATAAGTCAGACTCTGGGGGGTATCATCATCAGCACTCAGGGAGAAATAAAACTTCACTATTTAGACCCCATGGGCAGCTAAAACTATTGCAGGAATCCAGGCTGAACTTCCCTGTAAGTGCAAACCCAGTTCTATGTCCAGATGGAAAGTTTTACAGACATATAGACATTTTATATTTAAATGCTGAAGTACATTTATCAAATCTCTTCATAGACAAGCTTTACACAACAGTAGCTATAACAATACACACCCCACCTCCAGACAGTTCAGGAAACAGAAATGTTGGATTTTTTAAAATATTATTTTTTTAAAGTTACCTAGTTTGAATTTAAATTAATGAAAAGTTGTTAATTTACTTCTTAACAAAATGTCACTAACTGAGTACTGTAATTCTGTAATTTAAAAAAGAGGGGGGGTGGGGGAATAACACCTTATTTTGGGTGTGTCGTCTCATCATAGTCATGCTATTATAATAATATGTATACATGTACATGTATGTGTCAAATTCTTTCAACCTCATGTAATTCTTGTTTAATTTTTCATTGCAAGTTGCAACATAAGTAGGTCTGAAAAATTTGTACATTTTTGGGGCATTTAAATGGAAACATAAGTTAAAAATTGTAGATTTTTCTTTACAGTTAAAAATTCATTTTTTGGTGTCTAAGAGTGTTTATGTAATGGATTTGAACGTGGTATAATTAAAGCCGTTATTGGTTTAATTGTCTGTCAAAATGATACATGTTAATAAGGGTTTTATAGTTCAGTCGTGAAATTAATAGGTTTGCAATAAAATTAAAGCCCTGAAATGTGTTTATTCGTCATTTATACCTTTGAAGATTGGGATATTTTCAGCTACGGTTCATAGATGACATCAAAATGTACTAATTAGTAGCTTGCCAAGTATTTGTAGGCAAAATCTTATAATTCTAATATAATCTAATTGACAATCGATAGAGTAGGGAAATATCTAGGTCATTGAACAGTGAAGTTAGAATAAGACACATGTAAATATTGCTCTAGTGTCTGGTGAAAGAAATACCCCCGAACACTCAATGCTTGCGATGACACTGCTGAGTAGGTTATCTTTTCAACCTTTCAATGATGACCATATTATAGTTTTTATACTTTACACTTTTAATCATTACTTCTTTACTAGATAAAGAGAAATAGGTTAATGTAAAATTTGACAAAATTTTATAGGATGTTTTGAAACCTGACGAGTTCTAAACAACATTCTTTTTTTAATTATGATATTTAATGATATAAACTTTGTGTTGCTTGTTGAAATGTCAGATTGAAACTAAAGCATTTGATTGTTAATCACCTTGAAGTGTCAATTCAATGCCAGTGATTATAACTTTTACAATATACATCACTTGGATATAAGTAATAAATTGCAGACATAAAGACTGTTAAAGAGTATTTCACAACTACTGCATGGTATAAACTAGTCCAGCCTTTAGTATAACCTACTGTAGAAAGATATGCTTGTATTGAATATTGAAGTATATCATATTACAGACTTGGTGTAGAAGTAATGTCATTCTGCTCATCAATAAATAATAAACACATGCCATGTTGATTGGTGTTCATAACATAGACAGTTACATGTAGAGATAAGCACAATAGACTACTTTTTGATGAATTTTATAGGGTTTAAGTTTATTGGAATTCAACTTTTGAACTTTGTTAAACTCCTAAATGGCCGTGGCGTAATGGTAAGCGATCGCGCTTTCTAACGCCTACTACGATTTACCGTTCACAGGATTGAGACCGTCTGTCGACCCTCAGGTATATAAATGAGTCACAAGATGTGGCTCCGGCAATTGCGGGGCTGATTTTCTGAGGTTTCCTCCTGGTTTTCCACAATACTAGGGCAAGGAACAGTGTGAAGTGAACAATCCGTCATCATATAAGTGAAATACCCTTGAGTACGACGTTAAACCCCAATCAAACAAACAAACAAAAGTCCTCGGAAAATTATGAGACCATACAAATGGTACAAGCCTAGCTGGAGTGAAACCTCAGGTCTTTCGGGAAAATATTCCCTAATGTACTCGCCTTATGAAACGGAATTTGTTACCTTTTATTTTAATTTATTATGTGAGAGAAGTTTGACATTTTATTCAGGTGGTGACACGAATGCTCCTGTCTGTTCAAGAGTTAACAAGAAAGGTACAAGATGAAAGAATTGATCTCTTCAATTACAAAAGTTTACAACACTTTGTTTCTGTGATATTGGTCCAGGACCTACTGTTTAGTTATAATGTTACTTTGAACTGCAGAACAGCAAAGCTTCATTGCCAACAAATAAGTGAAACCCTTAAGCAGGGCGTAAAACAGCAATCAATCAATGTAGTATTTATGGTAGGGGCTTTGAGCATTACTTCAAAGTTTGAGAATCTGCTAAACATGTATATATTGGACTAGCTATATTCATTAAAGGTGAAACAATATACATCAAACTATCAAAGCTGTTGTCTCCATATCAATCATTTTCGGGATCATACGAAGCACCATCTATTGGCAGCTCACCTGTTAACATAAATTTGCATACATTCAATAAGATCACATCTTTTTGTTGATGAAACTTACTGACAATAACCGAACTTACATTAGTGCATATTTTATGGCTTATACATAATTAATAGACATCCATGTGCCAGTGTTAAACTTTACGAAAAATATTTTCTGTCCTTTATTTTCACAAAATACTACCGTACCACGATACGGCAGTTTCTAGTGATGCTGTTGCGACAACAGAGTGAGTCCCTTCGTAAAATGACATTGCCTCTTTTGGCAAGGTATGGCAACCTTAGATTGGCCCTCCCTTGAAATATGGCAAATTCGCTCCTAGGACACCTAACAAGTCGAGTTATGTCCACTTTTATGTTCAGAACTTTCACTTTCAGAAATCTGGAAGAAATTTCAAAGCATTTTCTGGTTACCCTTCTGTTGATCTTACATTATGTAGGGTGCTTTTGTAACTCGAAGTGCAGATCACGTTTAAGTCCTACCAAGACGGAAAAATAGGGACTGTTTGGTACAGGTATTTGTGTGTTGTTTTTTTTAATATAAGCTCCCTTATCATTGTAAATACAAGTGATAAATGTCACTGTTTTAACTTGAAAAAATAAAGTATTTTGATTGTATATAAAAGATTTTATCACCATATTTATTGTGAAGCTTATTGAAATATAACCACATCTATGCTATGAATAAAAAAAGTGAAGTTTTAAGTTAATATCTGAATTTTAGGGATGGCCGCCGCGGCCATATTGGTTTATGGAATTTTAACCCTTTGCAATGGCAACCATTTTGTTTTACAGAATTTAGTGTTCACAACACATCTAAGCATGAAGATTGTAAAATTATGCAAGAATGGCCATTTTGTTTTATGGAATTTGGTCAAATGCAATCCCATCCATTATCTTTTCAGGAGGACTTTGTTTGATTGGGCTTTAATGTCGTACTCAAGGGTATTTCACTTAGATGACAACAGATTGTCCACTTCACACTGTTCATTATCTTATTACGGCGGAAAACCGAGAGGAAACCTTGTAAGTGTGTTCACAAACATATGAGGGCTGGACCTATAGTAGCATTTCTAATTCCCCTTCTACTATAGCAGCGGTGGACAAATATAGGCCGACTGTTATGGGCTTTACCCTGACAAAAACAATATTCATATATATTGGAGTTGTGGTTATTTTTAAAGTATATCTGCAGGGGTATGTGAGCTTTGCTCTTCCAGTTCTATTAGACTTCAATTAGGTTTGGATTTATTACAATAAATGACAATTAGGAAACTGCTTGCTGATAACCTTGTATTTCGATGCGGTCACAATCGTCATATATCTATCAAGTAAAAGAATAGGCGAATTAAACAGTAATAGCCTATCACATGAGATTTACGACCATGTTTGGGCTTGTGGCTATGGCTTAGTGGTGAGCATGTGTCCTAACTATAACTCATCCTATTGCGATGTACCATTCACAAGATCAAGTCCATCTGTCAACCTTCAGGTCAATGAAGGAGTCCCACAATGGTATATATTGGCTTGGTAAATCATGGGGATGGTTTTTACAAGGTTTTCCACCATAATTAGGGAAGATACAGTATGATGTGGACAATTCGTCATCATATATGTGAAATACTCTTGGGTACAAATTTAAACACCAATCAAACAATTTGTAACTTTTCTAAGATAACGGTGAAGAGGGGGGTGGTGGGAGGGAGCTGCCCGCACAGCTATTTGTTCTCTCACCACAATTTGAAAGGTCAACAGGAAGCCAAGGTCTTTGCATTTTTCTGTCTTGTCTGATTGTTGACAGTAGCATGGAGGCTGAATTCCTTCACCTCGTGGGCTAGCATACTGCACAGGATAAAATAACAAAAAAGTACATGTATGACGTAAATCCTGCCAAGCAACTCACCAAAATTATGGGTAAGAATTATGTGTTTAGTTTGTATGTGTAACTACAGCTGCTAGGGTCTTCTCGAATTGAAAAATTTTGGACGGCTGGTTGGAGGGAGCTCTCTGTTAGCCTAGTGCTTTCTGAGCTAGAGAAGAGCAGGAAGTTGTGATGTCGGCAATGTCCTTTATCTGTCCTGTGATGTTTTTGTTTGTTGCCAATGGGGGGGGGGGGTCCCTTCACCCAGTGAGCTGGCACGCTGTCATGTGAGTGAAATAACCTTGACTACGGTGTTAAACCCTAATCAAATAAACAAACAAATTTAAAAATGAACTAAAACATTCGGCAAGGTACTGCAATTACTGATATCATTGGAATCGCTGGACATGTAGTATATTGCATGCTGCAAGAAATCTTGTAGTCATTAATCCAGTTGGATACAGGTAGTATTCTTCTACTTCAAAAAAAGTGTGTTTTTAAAAGTCTCCAGAAGAGATGGATATATTATCAATAATATCCTTGGAGACACTGGATGTGTCGACGTACATTTTGAAAAAGGGTTTGATATCTAACTGCCGTAATAAATTATGTTAAGTAAAAAAAAAAAAGTCATTAATTTGAGAGAGACTTTTTGGGTAACAATAACACACTTTATTTATACAATAAAAATTCACAATGGTAAGACGATACTTCAGAATACATAAAGTTTGTTATATTAAACAAAAATAGTTGTCATGCCTCATGCAAACAATATTTTCCCTATATAAAACTATTGAGTTGTTCATTCTCTAGCTAACCCACAAAACACAGCCGTCAATACTACTTTGTTTTTCCGATGGAAGTTTTTGTTACTAACTCACATTACTATGGGTCAGGACCCACTTACACAAAGCCTCCTTAAGTGAAGGTGACTGGCCTCTTTCACAAAGCCCCCTTAGTATAAGTTCTAAGGGGGATAAATTTTACTCTTAACTATCACCTTAAATGTTACAGTCACCTTAGCCTAAGGAGACTTTGTGGAAGGGGGATCATTGCAGCTTACACTCTAAAGCCTGTTAAAATGTCAGTTTGAATAATTAAGTATATTTCATATTTCATGGTTGATATACTTGTAATGTACATTATAGCATGTAATGCCTGGGTCAAATCTGTACAAATGTTTTGTTAACTATATAAATTAGTTGAACGATTTCTGGTTCTTGAGATCGCTTTCATGTAAATGAAGAGTAGTCCTGTTCCACGCTCCAACCTGCAACATTACTTTTGTTACATGGCTTTGACAGAGATTGTGCAATGCCAAGTTCTGTTATAAATTTTCAAGACTCTTAATAAATTCTAATTTTAATCCGACAAAACAGGTTTTTAAAAAGATTTTCCAATGCCAACACTTAAAGAGGTGTTCCCTTTTAATCAGCATGACTAGACTTTGATAAAACTGAACAAAAAATAAATACTCAAATGAAAATTGGTTACTGAAGGGTTTTTCCCCAATGAGTTATATGCTTAATGAGTACTCAAAAGGTAAATAAACCTGCCGACGCAAGTTTACAACCTATTTTGTTGTGTTGGACAAACCCTGATCAAGGACAGGCAAATGACTGAATTTGGAACACACTGCATAAGCCAGAGGGGAAATTATTAAGATGGACGGGGCTAAGTAGTGAGGCACTGCAGATTTTCTCTCATATATAGAAGACAATAAATATAATCTTCTAGGGCTCACTTGGGGCTTAAAGGGAGATAAATCTGTCACCATGTAACTGGCAGAACCCAATCTTGTGCCAAAAGCCGGTCTCTGGTTACCTCCCTTAACCTTCAAGTTCCAGTGATCTGATTGGAGGAGATTGTTGGTACAAATGTGGCACAACCCTTTTCATCTAATAAGACCATGCATCATTGTACATGTAGATCAAGGACAAAAGCAGCCTTGTCAGTTACATGGTTGACATATTTATCTCCCCTTTTTAGTTGTGGTGATAAGATTTCCAATATGGCAAAGCCCTTGTTAAATGAAACCAGTTTGAGCTAGATACATCAAGTATTTTTTTTAGATAGACATTGGAATATGCCAGCAGGTAGAGTGAAGGCAAATGACGGACTGATGGAGAGACAATAATGTATTCCAATAATGTTACATGAATAGCACCATGACAGTGCACAGTCCTAATATGTCAGCTGTCTAATGAAACAAATTTGATCTGGATACATTGAGTACTTTTTCGGATAGACATCGGAATATCACAGCAGGTAGAGTGGAGGCAAACAACAGACAGATGGACGGCAGACAAACATCCAAAAACGTTACATGATTAGCATCATGACAGAACTCAGTCCCAATATGTCAGCTGTTAAATGAAACAAGTTTGAGCTTGAGACATTGAGTAGTTTTTTTAGATAGAGCTCCTAATATTACAGGAGGTCAAGTGAAGGTAAATGACGGACAGATGGATGGACAGACAAACTTCCAAGAACATTACACGAATAGCACCATGACAGTGCACAGTCCCAATATATCAGTTGTTAAATAAGATCAATTTCAGCTCAACACATTGAGTACTTTTGGAGATTGTGTTCAAAATATGACAGGAGGTAGAGTGGAGACGGATGGCACCTATTTTAAGATAGCCTGCAAATATCTTGCAGGGGTATAAAATATCATTACAAGATGCATTGCAGACATAATTAGTACAACAGGGGTTCATAGACGTCCAAATAGTGAGTTTTTTACTGAACAAAATTCAGTTTTTTTTAGTGTCCCACTGAATTGTTTTCATTTTTTAATGTCCAACTATTTGTTTTTGTCATACTTAAACATAAGGAATCACGTCGGAATTGAGTTTTTTTAAAATGATGCGTTAAAATGATGTCTCAAATTCAGTTTATTCTCCAGCTTAACTACCATTTAGAGTAGTTAAACTGGGCGTCTATGAACCACTGGACATGCAGGTAATAAAAGTCAAAGGATCTGGCCACAAATGTACCCATTTACAAAAATATTTGAAATTTTTTCTCTTGGCGTTAAAATGAATTTAATAAATGAAACTGATCAACATTTGTTGTAAAGTCACTTGTGCTGGAACTTGTGCATAATATGTGTGTTGGCAAACACATTTTGATTTTGTAAAATTTCTTAAAATTCAGTCCTTTCTAAAATGGGTTAGCTACTTAACAGAGAAGGCACCAATGTAAAATTAGCACATGCTTGGTTCACACATAGATTTACAGATTTTAAAATAACAATTTCATACCATTTCCATCTGTCAAAATTAGTTACAATGAAGTAGGATATTACTATTAGTTAATAATGTTATTATCCGTCAACCAAATCAGGGTGTTGTGATTGGTCAATTTGCAGGTGGGTTTAAACCCATACACCCTGTGATATTTCTCATGTCACAAGAATTCATTGGTTATATAAAACAAACATGGCCGCCTCCACTTATTGTAGAAGTTGATTTGTGAATGACACGAACAAAGCTCAAAACATATCTGCTTTACAGTTGTTGAATTTGATGACAATAATATATCCAAACATCTTTGAGCTAGTCCTTTTTTGCAGCGTCATGGACCTGTTCGGTGAAGCAGGAATCTGCATTGTCATAAGAGCACTTGCAAACAGGGGAGGTAACTCAGAATGCAAACAATACGTCTTAATACACAACCTATTTTTTAATTGCTCAAAGTGAACAAAATCACTGAGGTTTAATAAATAAGAAATTCATTATAAATGTTTTTTCTCAGAGTGAACAGACTTTTAGGACTGCCTTTAAGTTCAGGGCATTTGAGTTTGCAGGACAGTCATAAAAGTGTGTACACCGGGAGAAAAAAATGGCCATAACTAATAATAACGCCAAACATCTATGCAGCAGTACAAAATATAAAAACATGAAAATACCTCAATATGTGAAACAAAATATCTGATAAACATATCCTGCATGCTTCCTTTTTACCATTTAATTAAAATAATAGCTTAAATTCAGACTCGAGGTAAAATTTTAATTTAATTAAAATTAGTAAGTTGCAAAACTTAAGTTAACAGAGTATGCCAATACCAACTGGTCAGGGAACCCAAAAAACATAACTATTGGCTTGTTTTGTTTACCAAACTTATTTTATAATGTTTTACTCATATGATGGTGCCAGCCTAACAGGTAAAGGAAATCATTCTTGATGGTACTGGAAACAAAGTAAGAAGGGATAGGGAAACGACAAGACAAAACATTTGCATCAAATGGGCAAAGTTCATCATGATTTGTTTGTTGTTTGTTTGATCGAGGTTTAACATTGTACTCAAGCGTATTTCACTTATATGACAACAGATTATCCACTTCACAATTTTCCTTGTAAAATTACTGTGGAAAGCTGAGAGGAAATCTCGACGTAGGATAAGCGCACTAGCTAACCACTGAGCCACGGTCACAGGCCTCACACTTTCATGAAATTTTGTAACCACATTTCTTATCTTAATGACATCACCTTCAAGAGTTTAACATCAGATGACATCATTTATGATTAGAATTTGTCATCGAAGAGTGACGAAAGTGTTGCCAAGTACGTTTTATCAAACCTCTTATCTCTGAGAGCACTTAGAAGCTTCCTATGTCCAGCGGCGTTACTTGTTGGTAAGTACAAAATCGATTCAATAAAAGCTTATTTTTTTTTCTAATTAATAAATTATAATTATCTGTTAATATGCCCATAAACAAAAGGAATTTACAGTATACATTAAAACATCAAATGTCAACTTTCTTCATCCATAGCACATTTCCCATAATTCCCTTCCCATGCATCCTCTTTGTTCTTCTTTTCTTGTTTTCTTCGAGCTATAAAAATCAAAACGATAAACTACATTGTACAACAATCACACTTTGTTTAGTCAATGCGATATTGACCAAAAACTGTTGAACAAATAATCCACCACCAAAGGTGCAATTCTTTTTGTGAAAAAAAAAAGTTAATTCAATGGAAAATATAGTCCTCTAACTTCTTAAGCCAGATGACTACCAGTGAAAATGAAACAAAGAAATGTTTCATAGATTTCACGGAGAGCAATATTCTCATATTGGAAGACTTCTGACCAACAGGTGTTAGAACTGTTTTACCAAAGGATATCTGGTTTGTAAAATTTAGGTTCAAACTTAATTTTTACCATTTTTAACAGGGTATAGTGCAAATATAACAAACAGTTCAAAATATAAATATGAGAAGAACGACTTCAGCTATTACAGACTCTACACTAAACAAGCTAACTAAAATACTTTAGGCAGACCACAGATTAATAGGAGAATAAAATCTTCTAGTGTAGAATCACTATAGCTGCGACATTAAACTCTTCTTGGACAGGGGCTATTTAGAATGTTAGCTGATTAAGTATTGCAAAATGTGATATTTAAGTAGCGCTCTGTTGCTTTAAGGAATGTCAGCTATATATCGGTTAATCATTGCTTGGCCTCAAATCAATGTGTCAAAAAAGCGACGAATCCACACATATTTGTTGGCATGGAAACCTGAAATTTGTGTGGTATGATCTCATTTTCAATAGGAGTGTAGTTTAGCTTCATATTAAACTGCATTCCAAATTTGTACTCTCTATCATAAGTGGTGTGGCTTCTATCTTGTTCACAACATCATGTCAGAAAAAGGGACAGATCCGGACATATTTGTTGCCATGGAAACCTGAAATTTGTTTGAAATTACCCCATTTTCAATAGGAGTGGTGTTTAGCATAATATTAAGCTGCATGCCAACTTTGAACTCTCTATCACAAGCGGTTTGGCTTCTATCTTGTTCACATCATCATATTAAAAAAAGTGACGGATCCAGACATATTTGTTGCCATGGAAACCTGAAATTTGTGTGGTATGATCTCATTTTCAATAGGAGTGTACTTTAGCATCATATTAAGCTGCATTCCAAATTTGAACTCTCTATCTTAAGCGGTATGA
>JAVFBX010198909.1:0-12775 GCA_034783855.1 Mopalia kennerleyi | reverse complement strand
CTAGGAGGGGGTTGTAATGGATTTGGGGGTTTTGGTTGATGTAGTGGTTTGTTGGGGTTTCGGAGGATGGGTAAAGACTAAGAGGATTGGTGGGGTTTTGGAGGATGGTTGGAGATGTAGAGGATTGGTGGGGTTTTGGAGGATGGTTGGAGATGTAGAGGATTGGTGGGATTTTGGAGGATGGTTGGAGATGTAGAGGATTGGTGGGATTTTGGAGGATGGTTGGAGAGGTGGATACGTGACTTAGGGGTGGTGTTTAAGAGGAACAGTGGTGTTGTAAATAATGGTTGTTTAGTCAATAGTAATACTGTATACATCTAACAGTGAAATTATCACAGGACATCTATAATATTTCGACTTGCCTTAGTAAGCATCTGTAGAACATCCAATTGCTGAGAGTATTGACGAAAAACTTGAACTAAGGCTTGTATGAACCGGCTTCCATGTTCTGGGTTTCGATACGCAGGATCCCCTGAAAATACATGTAAGCATGTCATTTAAATTCTTTTTATGCACTAAATTTGTGGGGTTTTGTTCAAATTCTGTATAAAACTCCTCTTTACCCGATTACAATTATTCGTACATGTACAGATTTTCTCATATATGCTGTCATTAATGTTAATTGGTTTAATAACCACAATTATTAATTGTCTGTATGTTTGCCTGATCAGTTAATCAAGTTTATACCATAGTTTACGGCAAATTGCTCTTTTGACAGCATGCCAGCCAAATATTGAAATTGCGGACAGAAACCACTGCAAAAACCACAGACAAGAAATAATGCACGTCAAGTAGAAACACACATGAAATACTAAGTCTTAAAAAAATTGATTAAGGTTTTACGTTGTTTTAAAGGGTATTTCACATATATGACAACAGTGTATTCCAGCAATAAATGACACTAGCACAACCAAAAAATATGAGGTGTTTTGATCAAGTTGAAAAGTTAATCTTCCACAAATGCTAAGTAAAGACCTCGTTGCTACATTTCACACAAACTATACCCTCAGTGCAATAAAATAAAGTAACAAATTACTTCGATAGCGTTTTATGCCCTACATACATTTTAGGGCCATTTCACTTCGATGATGTCATGCTAGCTTAGGAGAGTACATCCCACTCTTTACGCCACTAGCAACAAATAATTACAAGACCGGCCAATACCAAGATACACCCCACAGATGCCATAAGTGATCTGTTTTGTTTTGCCCCTTAGTTCTGTCGTCACCAGAGCTACAGGAAGGTCCCTACAACCACCCACAGAAGTTGCATCCCTATAAAATACTAGTTTCTGCTGAGATCATTAGATGAATAGTGTAATGAAAACAACAGCAGAGACTACATATTTACGGGTGAGATTGTGTTTAATTGTTTGTTTGTTCGATTAGGGTTCAACGTCATACTTAAGGTTATTTCATTCACACGACGGCTTACCAGCTGTGGGTGAAGGAAATAAACCACCCTCATCGCCACTGGCAACAAACAAAGACAAGACAGGACAAATACAGGACATAATACAAAGACACAAACAGAATGGCTTCATGTTGCCCCTTAGCTCTGAAAACACCAGGGCAACAAGACACTGCCTGCTTCATGCTCAATATTATAATCGTTATATAATGCCAGAGTGAACCCTTATTAAAACTAATACTAGAACATCCATAAAATGTTAAGTATTCTGCCTTCTCGTCAAATTAATCAGTAGAGAATCAAATAGATATTGACAGAAAATCATCTTACTGAAGGGCGGCAATAGATTGATCAGCACATAATCATCTTTCACTCATACATGTAAGACAGTTTTGAGCACCAAAAGTGATTGATTGATAAGTATTTTACACCATGCTTAAGGGTATTTCACTTGTATGATGGTGGTGTATTCCAGCTATGTTGTGAAGTGTTAACATAATGTTGGAAGGTTAATCTTCCTTTAGTTCTAAGAAAAGACAGCATTGCTGCTCTTACTAAACAAACTACCCTTAGCCAAGGGCATCCAAAAATGTTTGTTTGTTTGATTGGTGTTTAACGTCGTACTCAAGGGTATTTCACTTATATGACGACGGAGACAAAAATAAAACGTACAAACAGATCAGCTACCTGTTCCCTTCAGTTCTGAGAACACCAGGGTAACAGAAAGTTCCTATTTCTCGCCTCTTACGATCGACTGAGGAAGCCGAGGGAGTATTCTGCAGGACTGGCCACCCCACCCACTCCCCCACGGGGCACTATGGATTTAAAACAGATGAGTTTTGACGTTTTGTGCTTAGAACACTGACCGGAATTAATATATGGAAGTGTGCATTGCTGGCTATATTATCAGGTGGTACTTGTTTAAATGTAATGACATCTTGTTAAGAACCCTTCCTTACCCAGTGATGACCACACCGTCCGTCCATACAGTTTTATGGAATTAGGTGAATTGCAGCAACAGCTATTTGTTAAAACAGAGGGAGCTATTTTCAAAGTTTAAAATTTGATTCATTTTCTTATTGGTACAATTCAACTTCCATGTTTCAAATAAATTCGTGACGTTTTCTCTGATTATCACGTTCACAACACGTGAACATTAGGCAATGACGTTCATACAAAATTCTGTGTTCGTTGATCAAGCTGTGTTCAAGCTAGAATGAGCACAAACGTTTGTTACTGACGAACGAACAGACAGTTGTATTTTAGTCACCTGATTTTTTTATATCATTTATAAGGGTACTAAACGGAACAAGGAATGGTGTTGATGAAAATGAAAGTGAAAGTAGACAAATATAGGTTATAATTTAAAAATGTAAGCTGATTTTATACTTTACCTTAGATTTATGGGTCTGCTCATCCAGTGTATACTTGCTCATACGGACTTTATTCAACAAGGAGTAGAAGAACCATTTTCTTCATACACCCTTTTCTGATGTTCTGTGGATAATTGAGAATTATGTTCGTAGCATTCTGGTATTTAAACTATATCAGATTGTTCTTGACCAAAGCTAAGTGAATCTGACCGGTCTGACAGCTTGGAATTACGCGTGAAGTGATGGCCTCCTGCTGTAAAGCTAAAAGGACCTGCAGTGAATGTTGTTATAAAAGACACAGTGACATTGTCAACTGCTGAACTATTAGACTAATTAAGTACTGAACATCACACTTTGGATTAATTTGTAAGCAAATCACAGCTGTCACTTTTTTCTATGATTAGTCGAGTAAGTAGACATTCGCCCAAAAAGGTCAATTAAGACGTCTATCTCGATATATACAGGCTGCCTTGAAAACTAGAACAGAATATTTATTTATAAACATATATCTGATTTTTCTCTGATTTTGTTCGGATGCAAAAGTCACACTAATCTTACTCTTTCTTTCTCTACTGAGGTTTAAATAAAGTTTTATTTGAGTTTCTCGCCCGAGTTGACATGTTCAAGTTATCTCCCTTTGCAATATTAAGATCGAAAACCGTCAGAAAATATATATTGCAAGTAGTTAAAATACTAGTCATTGTTTTCAATGTATGTAAAAAAAATCAGAGAAAAATCAGATATATGTTTTGAGAGGCCGGAGGTAGCGGAGTATCGATTTCCAACTTTCACCATGGGTTGAGATAGGAGAGACGTAGGGCTAAGACGGAGGAAGTAGCCCTATTCATTGTGCTATCTCCCTCCATGTTGTGTGACATTTGCCCAAAATAGGATTCATTTTTATGCGATAATTTCAACTTTATTCAGTTTGACATCAATATTGAAGTGGGTTTTATAAAAAATTATATTAAAAAAAAATTTAAAAAAAAAAAAAAAGTGTTTTTTTAAATTTCTCAACAGACAGGATTTTCCAGGCGTAATCGAGTGTAAATACTTTCAAAAGTATATATGTTTTGAGAGGCCGGCGATAGCAGCGGATCAATTTCCGAGTTTCACCACGGGTTGACATATAGGCGGTACGTATGGCTAAGACGGAGGAATTTCAGCATTCTCTGAATTTCTTCAGGTCTAATTAGAAAATTATTTTGCTATATTACATACGCTATATAATGACGATACCTGGACATACTCCTATAGAGCACCTAGTTTTCGACATCTCAATCATGCTTTTTGACTTTTCATTCTTACATAGTATAAGAATATAATAATACATAAAATGATAACAAAAACTAATTGCCAGTTAAAAATGTTCACAATTAACAAAATCTATAGGTCTAAAAATGAGTTTAACCTTTTAGATCAAAGTCAAGTTCTTTCCAAAAACGCTGTCTGCTACTGAAGCATCTTCCGGTTTCGAGGAATGACTGCGCATGTGGATAGAATCAAATCTCGCGACTGGCCAGTTACAGATGGCAGACACAGGGCGCTAAAGACGAAAATGGGAAAGACAAAGCTTGGAAAAAATTCTGCTTCATGCATTGATAAAGAAAATGTCGCTCCAATTTCCAGGTAAATGTTTCAAACAAGTTTAGTTGAGCTAGTTGCACTTGGAAATAGTATTATTTTCTTCATTTATAAAAGGAAAAAAGCCACTTTTTATCAGCGATTTTCTGAACATATTTTGCGCTATAAAGCCATTTGGGCGCCAGCCCATCCCTACTTTGTCCGTGCCAGAGCCGGGCTCTGGTCAACTTCTCTGGCGATGTTATATTTTATATAACAGGATTAACAGCTCTCGGAATAGCATGCACACGGGTGATAAATAAATTGATTCACTAATTTCTGTCCCATGTTATCGAATGAAATAATCATAGGTGATAATTGACCTCCTACTAGTACTAGTACGATCGACAATAATAATGACATTACAGAGCTGCTTACCTGGTGTATTTTGGAGTATTTTGCACACATTATTTATGCTGAATAGTGAATACACAAATTTGCCAAACATGTGAAATACTACACAAAAAGGATTGCTCATAAAAGTTAAAAGTTAAAAGCACTCTCAAATTTATCCCAGTAAACTGGACCGGGTATATTGCTATCCGGGTAGATATACCTGGTCCAGTTTACTGGGCTATCTCAAATTCGGTAAATAGGCCTAGGCCTTCTCAAAAAGATATTTTTTTAAATAAAAAAAAGTACACAAAGTAGCCAGAAAAAGCTCCTAAAAAAAATAATTTTTTCACATAAATGTCATTCAGGTTAGATAGGTCTGCATTTTAGCGCGTTTTACGCGCATCACTTTTGACTTCTGAAAAATAAGATGTCACATCATTTTGAAGGTTAATCTATAATCCACTTGAAGCAATTAAATGTGATGTTTGCAACTAATTGTCCTCCAAGTAACTGGCCCTCCAAGTAACTAGCCCCTAATTTTTGTTTGATGTCTGATTGCTAGAGTACAACAGAGAGAAAAGAACAAAACAACTATAGACTTGAAAAAAAGCTCTGATCATTCAGGATAAAATGCCAAATTTCTTCTGAAAAACAACATGAATGGTTTTTTTTATATTTCATTCTTGGTTGGCATTCCTGACATTTTGTTAGAATATTCCCGGCAGATGTTCGCCATACAAGGATATTTATTATCCATCTGGGTACTCACTGTTTTTAACCTGTCTGAAATCATCGAATTTTGTTTTCTACCATGATAAGCTGTCTGTTTTTATGTATTCAAATTGGTTTTAATTCTCATGACTGACGAGCAGTGAAACTTGAAATAAAACCTTGCTAAAATAAAATTTTGATTTAAGTGACATGATGAATATAAAACACCAATAAGCAGCCATATTCATCCAATAATGAATATTTCCAATCTCTACGCAGTTGGTATTTACTGTTTTAAACAGTTTTTGTAGCGCATGATAACTATTTTTAACGCATATGCATATTGATATTACAATAAATGGGAGTATTTTATAAGTTAAGGCAAAATCAAATACAACAACAGCATAGGGCCATCAATTGTCATTTGATATGACAGTGTGATCCATTGAAGACAGGTAAAAACAAATTCAGCATGCATTTGCAAACCAGTTGATGTTTGCTTGTCACAAGGGTTGTTTCTACCCCCAGTTAAGCCTTTTCTTATATTTACCTTTTGGCTGAAAAGCACAAGATGATCGAGAAAAAACATTTCCTCAGTCAATCCTGCATCATAAGGGTTGAACACAGCCAACAACAAGAGTGTTTTGTTATGACGAGAAGACAGAGTGATCTCCCTTTTACTTAATAACTTAACTGTATCACAGTATGGCAAGGTTTGGCCAATCTGTATAATGTTACAAACAATAATGCTGATTTAGTGGAAAAAAATAATAAAACTGTAGGGATGTCTGTATGAATGAGAAATATTTTGAATAAAAACCTGGGTGAATGTGATCCCAACACAAGAAAGAAAAAATAGTTGCAATATATAAATAATATATATTTGTATGTTTTTTTATCCTGCACAACAGGAAAAGGCCAGCAGATGATCCGGGTAAAGGCCTTCCACTTAAGAAGTCCAACATGACATGGGATGTAAACTTCACAGTGGCTGATCAGATCTATGAAGAGATGGGTGTAGAGCCACTGACCAGTACAGAGGACAGCTTAGATTCTATGCCACCTGTCAATGAGACGACACCATCAGTCAACATTATTGTACAGTCAAAACATTGTGTTCCTCTGGTAAAGATATTATGTATTAAAATAAAAAAATATAAAACTATGAATGTTAATAATTTATAAAGCAAGCTTTTTAAAAAATTTCATTCCCACCTCCTGTTAGTACAAATATAAATTCCAGACTAAATTGATCTGGGTCTGGCTTCCCTATTAAATTTGATCCGAGATTAGATGACTTCATGCCATGTTGAAGGTCTATCTCTAATCTGCTATAAACAATTTCATCTGGTGATAGCGACTATCAGTAATAGCCTTTCAAGCAACAGGGCCCGAAGTTGAAATCCTCCACCTGTACAAGAAAAGTCATTTTGAGGTTAAAAAAATATGTGCTACTAGCCTAACAACAAGTCACCCATTGTGTGATAGGGGAATTACATTTATTCCATATTGTATTAAGTATAAAATTGTTATTAAACGTTGTGCTGTATTTTACACTACAGGCCCCTAGGGTATTACAAGAAAGGCAGATTCAGTACAGTTCAACTGAGTCCACAGAAGTCACACCAAAAGCACCACTTTTAGGGGATATTCTAAGAAATGATGATAATTTCCTATGTCGCAGAGTCAAGGATGTTTTTGAGGATGAAGGTAAGTTTTATGTGGAGTGCAATGGATAAGTTACTTTTTTATATGATTGTTGGAGATGGAGTATAATAATTAATATTAAACAACATATTTTTTATAGGAAAAGATAGTTTGACACAATTAAAAAAAATTTATTTTGACATAATGCAAAACCATAGCAGTATATATAAGCTCTTGTTGAATTACTACTCACAACAAACAAAGAAATTTCATTGTTTAATTAGCTCTTTTATGAAGCTTTTGTCAAGTGGATTTTTTCCTAGGAATTTGAAAGGCAGGGGATTTGTTTTATTGCTATCTATCTGTAATAGGTTTTCGTTCGTTATTTATTTCAGATCATTTCAGCAAGTTGTCTGATGAGATGATATTGAATGTCTTCCGGTGGTTACCAAGATTTGTTTTAGCAAGATGTGCACGAGTCTGTAAACGCTGGAGCAGATTGATGTATGTATTGTCCTTCTATAGCTACTGTTTAAAATATTAAAAAAAATAAATCCAGTTCCTGTGAACTGATGCACACGTGTAGTATAATTAAATAAATTAAATAATCAAATTCTTAATATCAAGGACTTCTAATCAGAGAGTGGCGTAAAACACTAAGCAATCAATCAATCAATCTAATCATAGATGATTATGACCTTTACTTATGTTTTGAAACTGAAGCCAACATTAGAAAATGAAACTTCTGACTTTCCTTTGGTTCCATCTATTTGTCAATGTTAGGCATAAAGACTTGTGCTATGAAAACATAATTATCAATGTTTATGTATCCGTAAGACCATAACTGTAGCTTAACTCATTTTTACGTACAGAGAAATTAATGGTCAGGTTGTAAGCTCTCAAATCTTTTGACTGATCATTAAATTTTCTGTTGGTTTGCAGACTTTAACTGTTGTTGTATATATCAAGCTTAAGTAGCTTACATCTGCCTTGTTTCAATCATCCATTTATTAAATTTTGCTTATGCTATTGAATACAAAGTGTAAATACCTTGAGTAATGCATGATGTTTATTTTTCTCAGGTTGGATGAGAGTTTATGGAAGAGAATTGATCTGGCTAAGAAATGTTTAAACGCTGGGGTATTGGGGAAAGTGTTAAGCAGAGGAGTTTCTGTTCTTAGACTAACTAGATCGGAGGTATGTTGTTATTTTGGAGAAGTTCATTGAAATATGTCCCATCATTTGATCTTGTCCTGATATCATTTCTGAAAACTTGGACATTTAATACAGATAGGCATTTTTATAATAATAATAAAAAAGACATCTAAAAAAACAAGCGGAGGATTGGGAGGGAACTTCTTGTTGCCCTGGAGACCTCTGTCTAAGGGCAACACTCACAATCAATTGTAGTTGTGCAATTTGTGTCATTTTACTCTTATTTCTGATGAACAGGGGACATGGATGATATTAATATGATAATCTATCTTTTTTTCTTCAGATTCATGCACCATTGTTTACAGAATTCACATCAGCATTTAAGAGCTTAAGGTCAGTGAATGCAGCATGATAGCTAAAATCAGAATAGAATAATGTTACATAACCAAAACGAAAATTTTCTTACTTTTATTTTGGTTTTTCAAGCATAGTAGCTTATTTTCAAAAAATTATTTGGAATAGTTTAGTTGTAACATCTTTTTATTATTTATAATGTTATAAATATACATTTGTACAACTACAAACTGACAACAAGTTTATCAACTTGAGCTTTTCGTTGTACTGTGCCACATATTAGATTGTTTCAAGTATTGGTATAATTTTTGTCATTATCTGTTTACAGTTTTAGTAAACTGCAGTATCTGGATTTAAGTATGGCAGAGATTACTGTGGAAGGATTAACAGAATTATTAAGTAATTGCCGAGATCTCAGGAAATTAAGCTTAGAAAATATTGAGCTCAATGATACCATTTGTAGGTAAGTATTACAAGTTTATCTCTAGTTTGGTCAGTAGTTGTTGGGAGAGATCTTTTCGGTTGGTGCTCTCAGCTGAAGTACAGGCTTAAAGCCCAATCAATGAAACAACCCATGTAGTTGATCTTAATAAGTAACTATCTTTGTTAGGCAAAGCCATTATTATTAATACGGGGTGTTAACTATAGAGCTTTTACTTTCGTACCCAAATATTCTCAACATTGCATTATTTTAGGCATATTTAATCAAAGTAACAATGTTCTCGTAATTGTTTTATTTTAGACATATTGGAGAGAATGACTCGTTGGACACACTCAATCTATGTATGTGCCAAGGCATATCTGCTGAAGGATTATTATTAATTGTTGGCAATTGTAAAAGGTGAGTTCTTTTTGAGATTTTACTGATTATTGCACACACAGAATGTTTTCTCATGTTGAGCACAAATTTTGTTGTTTAATTGAAATTGTAACCCGCTGGCTAAGGGCAACTTGTTTGAAGCGTAGCAATGCTGTTTTTACTTAGCACCGCAGGAAGATTAACTTTCCAACATTATGGAAACGCTTCACATCTTGGTTGTGTTAGTGTCAATTATTGTTGGAATACACCGCCATCATATAAGTGAAATACCCTTAAGCGTAAAACACCAATCAATCAATCAAATTTGTGGCAGCTTTTTGTCAATCATCCATAATATGATCAAAAGAAAGCTAATTTCCTTGTTCACATTTTAAATGTTAAAGGCATTGTGCACAACGGTAAAGCTATTAAATAGTTGTTTACATGCAGGGGCCTCCGTGGCGGAGTGGTCTAGAGTGTACGCTCTAGAGAGCGTATCCTTCTAGACCACATATCCCCCTCACCTATGGGGTCGCGGGTTTGATTCCCACGGACCTTATGTCGGTTGGTATGCCAGCAACCAGCTGAAGGTTGTGGGTTCTCTGGGTTAATTTACTACCAAATTTTCCTCCCACATTAATGCTGGCCAATGATCTGTAATTTGGATTTAATCCTGTTGATTCAATATCAGATGAATAAACACATTAAAATAAAAGAAGTATGTGCACATATATTGTTTCATATTTATTTTAGATTTTTTTGTATAAAAAACTGTGCACTTATTTCTTATAAATTGTTCAATTTATATATTTTTTTCCACTTTTTTTCTTTTCAGGTCTTTGAAACAATCTGGTGAAATTTGGTACAATGCTTATCATGACCTTGGATAGTCAGTCAAAGGACAACATTCGACAAAGAGTTATTGCCCTTTGCTGTTGTGAAATTACACCACCAATTGCAGCATGATAAACAGCATTTAATACTCAATTGTTATAAATATTATTTATTGTTGCCATGTATTGATAAAATATAGATAAAAAAAATCATATTTTATGCTCTTAATGGGTAAAAAGATTTTTTCACCAAAGTCTGAAACAATATGTATTTAAATAATATTGTTTTTAACTTACATATTTTATTTTTATACTCGTTAAAACTTACAGTGACAATTTTAAGTATTGTCCAGAGAAGAGCTGAGTGTTAGGCGAGATCTTCCAGTTGCCCTGGTGCTCTCTGAGCTAAGAGGCAATAAGAATTCGAGCTGATGTTTTTCTGTTGTGTCCTGTGATTGTCCTGTCTTGTCATTGTTGTTACCAGTGGTGTCAAAGGGGTGTCTTTGACACCTTGGGCCCGTACACTTTCAAGTGAGTGGAATAAACTTAAATGCGACGTTAAACCCAAATAAATATTTGATGCAGATATATTAACAATTTTACAGAGCAATGATTATGCAAAGCTTCTTACTTTAAAAATAAATTTACAAAAACATGCAAACTCGCTCATAATTGTTATCTTGGTAATTTGAACTTTACTTAACTTAACAGTATTTTGGTGTTAAAAGACACAAACATTATTTATATTCAACTGTATTAAATGTTATTTTTTCTTTTTACACATTTTATTTTGACATAAATTGTTATAAGCACTACATGTACATAGCTTTATTTTTTTCAGTCCACAGAAGCGACTGTTCAATCACAAACCAAAGTTATCCCCCTTGCCTTACAATATTGCACGGTATTGATTTGTAGTGCATTTAATTAAACTTAAAAACAAATACCCATAACTAATGGCAGCTTTTAGTTGGTATTTTGGGGGACTTTATTAAAATATTTAAACTTTATTTAAACTTTAAATAATAAGTTTATTTAAACTTTGAACTTTATTAAAATTTAGCATTATATGTATGTTTTAGTAAAGTAGCCTAGTATAGGGTGTGCCAAACAAAGTCAATAAACAATACCTCCAGTTAACAAAGTAATAATTAGCCGATTATGCCTTTCATTATGTTTTTTACTTTATTTATTTATTTATTTAATTCAGTTTTCGTCACTTATTTAGAAAAACATGGATTATGTATTTTGTGTAATTTGCAAATAATTTTGTTTAAATTTGTTTAAGCCCAGTAGCAAAAACCAAAGTGAAGGCCCTGATACCCTGATTTGAAACATAGACTATAATACAAAGTGAAGGCCCTGATTTGAAACATAGACTATAATACAAAGTGAAGGCCCTGATTGGAAACATAGACTATAATACAAAGTTATCTCCCTTGACATATTTTGTGAAATAACTTATAAATTTGTGATTTAATTATTCTTTTCAATTTCAATTTATTTCGCTTATCTAGACAAATTAGTATTCGATATCACATGTAACATTGTGCCATCATACAGAGAAAAATTTCGAGCAAAATATGATATGTAAAAGTTGTTAAACTTTGGGTATGTCATACCCCTATTTTATATGTAGTTATTAGATTGCTCAGTGGTGGCCGATTGGGATGGAACTTCCTGTTGTCCTCTCAGAGCTAAGGGGCAACTTAAAAACAATCTATTTGTGAGGTCTTGTATTATGCCTGTTTTGGCCCGCGGCCGTGGCTTAGTGGTTAGCAAGTGCGCTTACTAAAGCCTAATAATTTGTAAATAATTTTGTAAAATCAAATAAAATGGACTACAAATAAGCTGTACAGGCACCATAATGGAATGAAAGGAGAAAGAGCGATGCTGTATTTTATGTTGGCATCATCAATTGTCTCCGGTAGCCTGGACTAGACCCTAGGGGATATCCAGTGCCCTATGTACAACAATACAACTGTATTTGTAACAAGTGTATATTCTGTGTACAGAAAATCGAATACATAAAACTTTATTTTCTTCTTTTTATATTTATCAAATATGTATTGCAAAATGCTCAACAATTAGGTACATTGTGTTTAACCTATTATATGTTAGAAACTTTCCGACATTTTTTTAAAATATTATTTATTGGCACGACAGCTTATGCATTTCAGTATTTGAATTTTTGTTAAATTTCTTTTTGTTTGCTCGTTTGAATTTGGGATATTCATTTAGTCTACTTTCATAGTTTAATTTGTCAATTTTGTCACTACTTTTTTATATTTATGGTATATATTTATAATGTATATTGTACATTTTTCTTGCTTTCACATGGATTCGATATTAGGTCTGTAGTATAACCAACTGAGCTACAAAGGCTCACGGCAGAACGGGTCTGGGCAGCAGGACCAGTGCTCTAACCAACTGAGCTACAGAGGTCCACAGCAAAATGGGTCTCTGGGTAACAAGGCCAGTGCTCTAACCAACTGAGCTACAGAGGCCCACAGCAGAACGGGTCTCTGGGTAAC
>JAVFBX010198898.1:0-12776 GCA_034783855.1 Mopalia kennerleyi | reverse complement strand
CCCCCCCCCCCCCCCCCCCCCCCCCCCCCCCCCCCCCCCCCCCCCCCCCCCCCCCCCCCCCCCCCCCCCCCCTCCAACTTTTAAAACTTCTCCCTGCCAAGTCCCTAATCTTGTACGAATTCTCTACCCGTTCTTCTTTGGAACGACGCCCCGTGGGGGAGCGGGCCCTTTGCCAGTCCTGCAGAATACTCTCCCGGCTCCCTCAGTCTAGCGTAAGAGGCGAGAAAAGAGGAGCTTTCCGTTACCCTGGTGTTCTCAGAGCTAAAGGGGAACAGAAAGCTGATCTGTTTGTACATTTTGTATTTGTCTCTGTCGTCATACAAGTGAAATACCCTTGAGTACGACGTTAAACACCAATCAAACAGTCTTTGGAACGACACTACCATTTTCCACCGCGCAGATGAACCCGTTGAAAAACTGAAGGATTTCTTCAAGCGTCATTACTTCACTGCCAAGTCCTCAATCTTGTACGGATTCTCTACCTGTGCTTCTTCTTTGTCCCTGGTTTGGAACGACAGTATCATTTTTCCACCGCGCACATGAACCCGTTGAAAAACTGAAGGATTTCTTCAAGCATCATTTTACTTCTCTCTGCCAAGTCCCCAATCTTGTACGAATTCTCTACCCGTGCTTCTTCTTTGTCCCTGGTTTGGAACGACAGTACCGCCAGTAACTGTTTTTTAACACCCACCCAGACACTGTTAGCTGACACCAAAGGCTCATCGAAGGGTTCACCTTTGTTGATAACAAGCATACTGGGCTAGATGCCCTCACGTCATTGTAAACAATATCTCGAGTCAAACCACATGAAAAGTACCGGTAGGCTTTGCCAAGCTTGTACTCATTTAATACTTGTTGGACTAAATCCTGGGGACAAGTTAATTGGAGGTAATTAGAAATGTCAGTTTCAGAGGGCCACAATTGTCTTCCTTCTTAATCATTGAGCCATCCAGTTGACAAAGCTAATGGGTCGTTTTGGCTTATTTCATTGGCATTGGGCATCTTAGGGAAAACCTCAGACGGGACAACTTCTCTCTGTCAAGTGCCCAGTCTTGTGCGGATTCTCTACACATGCTTCTTCTTTGTCCCTCCTTCGGAACGACCGTACCATTTTTCACCACGCAGATGAACCCGTTGAAAAACTTAAGGATTTCTTCAAGCATCATATTACTTCTCTCTGCCAAGTCCCCAATCTTGTACGTATTCTCTAACCGTGCTTTTTCATTGTCCCTGGTTTGGAACGACAGTACCATTTTCCACCGCGCAGACGAACCCGTCGAAAGAACTGAAGGATTTCTTCAAGCATCATATTACTTCTCTCTCCCAGGTCCCCAATCTTGTACGGATTCTCTACCCGTGCTTCTTCTTTGTCCCTCCTTTGGAACGACAGTACCATTTTCCACCGCGTAGATGAACCCGTTGAAAAACTGAAGGATTTCTTCAAGCATCATATCACTTCTCTCCGTCGTCCTCAATCTTGTACGGGTTCTCTACCCGTGCTTCTTCTTTGTCCCTCCTTTAGAACGACAGTACCGCCAGTAACTCTTTTTTAACACCCACCAGACACTGTAAGCTGGACTTGAAAGACTCATCGAAGGGTTCACCTTTGGTTGATAACAAGCATACTGGGTTAGATGCCCTCATGTCATTGTAAACAATGTCTCGAGTCAACCCACATGAAAAGTACCGGTAGGCTTTGCCAAGGTTGTACTCATTTAATACTTGTTGGACTAAATCCTGGGGACAAGTTAATTGGAGGTAATTAGAAATGTCAGTTTCGGAGGACCATAACTCTCTTCCTTCTTAATCATTGAGCCATCCAGTTGACAAAGCCAATGGGTCGGGTAACACAACATTTTCTACGGTACTGGGTCCACCGATTGTACGACTGCCAGAGCTTACCGGCATCTTCAGCACTTTTCTGCAGAAAAGAGGGTAATCTGTGTTCATGCTAAATCATTTTTAACGGAGAACCGTGAACCTGTTTAAAAACTGAAGGATTTCTTCAAGCATCATATTACTTCTCTCTGCAAGTCGCCAATCTTGTACGGATTCTCTACCCGTGCTTCTTCTTTGTCCCTCCTTTGGAACGACAGTACCATTTTCCACCGTGCAGGTGAACCCGTTGAAAACTCCCCAAGGTTTTTTGAAGCATCATATTACTTTTCTCTGCCAAGTCCCCAATCTTGTACGGATTCTCTACCCGTGCTTCTTCTTTGTCCCTGGTTTGGAACGACATAACCATTTTCCACCGCGCAGATGAACCCGTTGAAAACCCGAAGGATTTCTTCAAGCATCATGTTACTTCTCTGCCAAGTCCCAAATCTTGTACGGATTCTCTACTCGTGCTTCTTCTTTGTTCCTCCTTTGGGACGTAACTGTTTTTTTTTTAAACCCACCCAGACACTGTAAGCTGGACTTCAAAGACTCATCGAAGGGTTCACCTTGGTTGATAACAAGCATACTTGGCTAGATGCCCTTACGTCATTGTAAACAATGTCTCGAGTCAAACCACATGAAAAGTACCTGTAGGCTTTGCCAAGTGGGGACAAGTTAACTGGAGATAATTAGAGCAAATTTATGCAATGAGGTATTAATACTACAATGTGCAAAAAGTTGAGAAATTATTGGAAGCTCGTCAATTGTATTATATTTTTTTTTTATTATTATGTAAAAGCAGACTAATTTGAAAATAATCCGGTATGTTAAAAAGTAATATTTTTAAAATTGTTAATCAGACAGAATAGTACGGTATACTAGCTGTTCCTCATTCAACTAAACTAATAGCAATGGGCCATAAATCTAAAAACTGTTAATCATTCAACCAAACCAAAAGCAATGGGCCATAAATCTAAAAACTGTTAATCCTTCAACCAAACCAAAAGCAATGGGCCATAAATCTAAAAGCTGTTCCTCATTCAACCAAACCATAAATAATAATAAAAAATATAACATAACTATAAATTGAAATAAAACATTCTATTTTGCTGCTGAGGTTGTTGTGGAATTTGTTGTTGATAAATGTGTTGACCCATGAGTAATTGCAAAAGTCTAAATTTCTGTTCTCTGTTAACATCTCTCTAGTCTCCGCATTGCTTTGTCTTACAGAAGCATTATTTTATCATGTAAACCATCATATTGTATCCTGTTCTCGTCGGAAACTTTATCCATGAAAGAATCAGCCAATGTAGTTTGTATTTCATTGCTTTCAGCTCTGGGAGCTCTGTCAATCTCGCACCAGAGGCGCAGTGAATGTCCGCTATGTGGCCTACGGCTGACTAACCTTCTATTTTAGTAAAAGGCTGAGCGGTCTAGGTGTCCGGCATTTACTGAAGACGATTAGGTGCCTGACTGCAAGTCGTGGGATCGAATCCCGGACGCGTTTCAACCTACAAAGGTTTCTGAGCTAGAATATGTTGAAACCAAAAGCGTTATCCCAAAATAACGAAAATACTGATAATCAGCCAAGACCTGCATTTTACTCTCTCCGCATCGTTTTCTGTCTGCAAAATAAAAATTAAGAACTCTGTAATGCCGTTAAATAAAGACTAACTATAATCAGTACAGATATGTTCTGAGTGGAATATGTACGATGTTAAGTGACGTTAAAAACCAATCAAAAAAGAAGAAACAAACAAAAAGTATATTTATTTTGCTTATGTACCTCTGATTTGGTTCCCTTTTTCAAATGAGTTTAAAGTAGAAATAGTTGCTGCCAGGAATCTATCATTGGAATCTCAATCAGTATCAATTCCAATGTTCTCGTCTTCCTTAGACAAATTCTGGTAATCCGAGAAGACACAAAATCACATATCATAGTATTAAAAGGATTTAAATAAATGCTGTAATGGGTTATTTAAGTATATTTTCTATAATGCAATATAAAATCCCTGAAGGGTTTAAGGTCAAATAGGTTGTCTACATAATACCTAATTGGTGTGTTAATTTTGTCTGTAAAATTACAACAAAAATAGATTTACCAGAAAGTGGATTTCTGCTGGTCTCGACAATAAGCGGCGAGGATATAGCTGCTAGGTTTCCCAAAACCTCATCCATAACATCATGGACTTTTTTTTGCTGTTCCTCTCTTGTTATTGTGATTCTTAATTATTTTATTGGAAAATTCTTTATTCTAATTCGACACTCATCTTCATATTTCTCATAGCCATGTTAAGCGGCCTCCATCAGCCCAAATCTAGGCAACGTTACCTTGGCTTTCCCCAGTCGCTTTCAATCCGATTGGTGCATACTCCATGGTCATGGTCAACAAACGTTTTCCAGTGATTCGCCGTTGCAGGAGTGTAGCCTTCAGGCATGCAGGGTGGCTCTTCCGCCGAAAGGCTTCCGTGTTATGGAACCTGGCTCAATCCACTTTTGAATGAGGTGTAGCAGTGTAGAGTTTGTTTGGTCTTCGGCACACTCCATGAACACTTTACTTTTGTCACCCCCCACAAAACACCCATCCTGTCTCAGCAACGGTTGTACCCGAAGATACCGGGTTCACCGATTTTACGACTTGCAGAGCTTACCGTCATCTTCAGTACTTCTCTTCAGAATCTCGGTCAGTCCGTGCATAATGATAATCTGAGTTCTCGCTGAATGATTTTAAACCGAGAACCATAAACCCGTTAAAAACTGAAGGGTTTCTTAAAGCATCATAATTATGACTTCTCTCAAATAAATCCCCAATCTTATACGGACTCTACCCATGCTTCTTCTTTGTCCCTCTTCCTTTGGAACGATTTCCACTGTCGCTTACATAAGCGCAGGTAATAAGAGACACAGGGCTCCCGCCTTCTGGACAGATACGGTCGAATGGCAATAGGTTCTGGTCACAACAAAAACGAAACGTTGAATCCTAAAAAAAAACATCAGTAAGGTATTTAGCTATTTTACCTTAGCCCGCTCACACCTTTATCACATCTTTATATTACGTTTGATGACGGCCGAATTATTCAAAAGATGCATTTGCGTGAATAATAACATTGCAGACTAAATTAGTTTAAATGGATCCAACAGAAAAAAGGGCAATATCCGAGTTTGACATTTATCTATGAAATTGCTTCAACGTATCATCCGACCTGTGATCGTGACTTACTAGTTAGCGTGTGCGCTTACTTATCCTGTTGCAATGTACCGTTCACGGGATCGAGTCCATATGTCGACCTTCAGGTATACGAGTGAGTCACATTTGTCACAACGACCGCATTGGCCAGAGATATTTGGTGGATCGTAATTCTTCTTCGCAAGAAGTGGAAGCTATATTCCAAGTTTTTTATTTGTTATTTATTTTTTTCTAGTGATTGTGTTCTTGACATATGCATACATTAAGATTATAAAAAGTACGCAAATGCGGCTAAACTATTTTGCGTAATTTCGTGAAATGCAATCCGATTCATTGCATCAACAAGCGACAATCCAAGTTTTAAGTTAAGCAATGGCGGACATGTTAATTCGTGGAACCAGGTGAGATGAATTTACATCCGTTATCTTAACAGAAGGAAGCTGAGTTTATAGCTTTTTTTTCAAATCACGGTGTCCAAACACACATACAGTAATACAGACACCAAAAGTGTACAATTACGCAAGGATGCCAATATTGCTTTACGGAATTTGGCGAAACGCAACCCCATCCGCTGTTTCAGAATGGAGTTTGAAGTTAATCCGTGAATTTGTTTTAAAGATGTAGTGTTTCATAATATGCACAGCTGTGAATACCGTATAGGAACAAAATGACGATCATTTCGTTTTGCAGAATTTGGTGAAATGCAATTCCAATTGTCACACTTCGAAGTATGAAGTTAGTCGGTGAATAGGAAATCGTATTATCGCGTTTACGTGCAGACGTGAATATTGTACAAATACACATTGACGACCATAACCCTATTGTTTCGTGGATTAAAATGCCATCTCTTCCGTTGTTTTAATAGAAGATGAAGATGTATTGGACGGTGAAATTGATCTTGAGCTATCACGCTGACAAAGAATACAGACGTGAATAGTATAAAATTACACACTGACGACCAAATCGTTTTTAACGGGAAGAACAGTCAGTCCAGGCTTGAAATTAATTAGTGAAGTTGTTATCGCAAAACTTGTCCGGTGGCGAACGGAAAGTGCCAATTCGCAAAATAAACAAGAGCTCAAGTGAGTCGCAATATACGCCCGAAGAAATTTTGCCACATAGAATATTAAAATCTAGTTTTAAAAAGTCCTGCAGGTGACAGGATGTCTAGACACGAATACACCAAAAACAAAATCCTACACGACATTCTGACACGTGGAATATCTGAACTCTTGTCTAGTCAAATGGAAAACTCAAACTAAGTTTAATTTGAATTACAAAAGAAGGTTTCAAGTTAATGTCCGGAATCAAAAAGTTGACAAGAGATTTCAAGTTATGAAATTAGACCGAACAAAATCCTACACGACATCTTGGCACGTGGAATATCCGAACTCTGTCTTGTCAAAAGAAACACTCATACTAACTAAGTTTGATTCAAATTCCACACGAAGTTTTCAAATAAACATACAGAAACGAAATTTAGACTTTGCCGCCATGTGGCGCCACCTGTATTCCGACATATTCCAAAACTAATCCCAAGCAACGTCTTGTCACATTGAACAATCATATAAAGTTTGATTCAAATTCAAGAAGAAGTTCAAACAATTTGAATTCAAATTAACAAACAGAAACGACATACACCAAAACTAATCCCTAGGGACGTCTTGTTACATTGAACAATCATATACAGTTTGATTCGAATTCCCCCAGAAGTTTGTAAGTACCAGGTGGCGCCACCTGTAGTTTGACACACATCAAACTCAATCCCAAGTGACGTCTTGTCACATAGAACAATCACACTAAGTTTAATTCGAATTCCACAAGAAGTTTTAAAATTAACATACAGAAACGAAAGTTAGACTTTGCCACCAGGTGGCGCCACCTGTTTTCCGACATACGCCAAAATCAATCCCAAGCGACGTCTTGTCACATGAAACACACATAATAAATTTGATTTAAATTCAATAATCGGTTTTCAAGTTAATGTTCTGAAACCAAACAGTTGACGGACGGACAGACAGACGGACAACCCCATAACATAATTCGTCCCTTCAAATGACGGGCGTATAGGAACAAGTAGACTATTACAGTTACCCGACTAAACCTATTGACTTACACCTGCAGAGACTTATCTCCTTTTACCACTTTTCCTCGTGCTCGTTGAAATAAACTGCTCCAAGAGAATAGAACAAACGCCCAGTTACGCCTAAACATTGATACGCTGTCTTTATATCTTATAAGAAGGATTATTTTATTTTCTCTTTCGTAGGTTAAAATATGTACATTGCTGTTAAACCCCGTAAATAACACCTTTAATTCAAATTCTTAAATAATTTTATTTGAAATTTACGTGATATTGCTGCTTTTATAACGGGATGGACCAAGCCCTATATAAGCTTAATTTCCGCCTGTCATGGATAAACAAATACAAATGTACATAGATATGAAACGATCAAATGACTGACATTCTCGCAATAAATGCATTCATCACTCAATAAATCACAGATATGTTTTGAAATAAAGAAGCATTGTATAGACAGAAAGAAAAGAATTTGAGCATTGAAATACATTTAAGGTTGTGGTCACAAATACCTGTTTTTCACCTAGCTCAAAAACCACCAGGATCCAGACAACTACACAGTTTGCCAGTGATCTATTGACACCAAGCTTCATCAAATATGTACAGCGGGAAGATAAAAAGTATTTCCGGGTATGTGTTTAATTTAGTGGGTTACCAGGTAATTTAAATTAGGGAAGCGTATCTAAGATAGGTTTTCAAATGATCTCAAGTTTGTTCTTTCTTACAATTCTGCTGCTTTCACATTTGTTTCAACACCTGCTAAACAGCTTCTAACTTTATCTGCATTTTCAATTACACTCTTTGTATTTTCATGTACTCTACAGAAATAGGCTACGGTGTGATGTGTATTGCTCTAGTCCGTCAAATTAACTGTTTGACGGGAATCCAGTCGAGTGGCTTTCCTTTACCTGCTTAGTGTTATTCGGAGAACAATCCAAGGGCAGTAACTCCAGTAAGCAATAATACTCTACATGAGCTCAACGACAGAGACCTTCGAACTCCTCTTCACATACTCCACATGTGCTACCCGATGTCGAAGGCACTACAACTTTATAGCGCATTTTGTTTGTATTCTTTGTATAGGCAGTTTGTTTCACATAATAGATTACACTAGCGAGACACTTTTGCGATTCATTCAATTACACACGTATATGCTTGATATCCTCTTTCATATTTCCTTTTTCTATAATGACAATCGTTTATAAGCCATTTTCATTATATTTTTTTTAAAATTTGGTGTACAAGTCTGAAATATGTATTAAGAGCATGGTACACATACACATACATATTGTGAAGCAATTTTCCAATATACATGTTAAATGTCGCATTAAATATATTGAGCAATTATGCATAACAACTTATGATTTCTTAAGACAAATACCGGGTATGAATATTTTAACTCGGGTGAACTTTAGCTCACAAAAATAAACTCAATCAATCAAATAAGTAAAATAAAAAATTTCACTTGAATTTCGGAAAAACGTTTAGCGGGCGTTCAGAATAAATTATTGTCAACAAATTATGTATACAGCTTCTTTACAGACGCTTGTAAATTGAAAATTAAATCAATCGAGTAATATATTTATAATGATAGGACTCATTTATTTTCAGAACAACAAACTTCACAAGTTATGGTTGGGTTAGTGCGACGTCTTGTTGTTGATAAAAGGTTACGTGAAATATTTTTGGGCACGACATGAAACACCAATCAACCACTGAATGTCATTAGCGGCTATCCAATGAAAGTCTGTATGAGACAATAAATCTATCTCGAATTTTGGTAATTTTTATAAATCACGAGTCCCCGGTGAGTGATTTTGAAAAGTAACAAGCGAGGACGATACAATTCAAGCTTGATTTGGATAATCTTTTCCTTACTCTGTACATTATTTCAGGTTTTTGGTATTATTTTCGTCTTAAAGTGGACACATTTTACAGATGTGATAAATAGTTGTTCTACATGTGCACCTGATGACCTCACAGAACAAGAGAGACTGCTCTGGGATGGTTTGTAACAAAGGAGTATATACAGCGTCCTGTTTTCATCGTGACGCGACAATAAAGATGCGGACGAACATGGGACGTCGTCTATTTATGACGTATACTTGGGAGTGTTGTTGTAACTATATAGTGAAAGTGGATTGGGTGGTGAAGATACCATAGTTGTAGTGTGATAATGAATAATAAAGTCTGGTGGGAGTGTTCATTCACATGGATGTTTTCTTGCATCGTGTGACATTTTTCATTACACCTGGACAGTTTCCAGTTTATTCAAACTTTTTTTTTATAAGGTTTAACACAATGGGCGAAGGAAATCACTCTCGACAACAGTGGCAACAATCAATACCAGAGACAGGACAAAAACAGGACATTCACAGGACGCAATGTACAATGGCATCACAAACATATCGGCTTAATGTTGCCCTTCAGCTCCGAAAGCACCAGAGCATGAAGGCAGCTCGATCCCTCCTAATGTGCACGCGGAAATGGAGAAACATTCATTTGCCAACAGACTTTGACACAACAGAGATAGCATAGCGACGCCATATAAGCGAAATGCCCTTGAACACGACTTTTAACACTAATCGGATCTTTGAATCTCTTGGCCAGAAGAAGTAGGCCTCCGTGCTATTCATTCGGAAATAAATACTGCTGTCGTCATAATAAATTGAGACGGGTTTCATTGTCACCCTTTGAACGCGTGTAAATATTGTTATTTAAATACACTAGTATATGAAGGTCCGAGATAGAGTACAGCAAAGAAAAGAGACGAGCGCTTAAATAAACACACGTTGCATTCTAAGGGTGAAATTTGCGCTGACCTCGGGTTTATACCTTGCAGTTATTGTTTAGATTAAATAAGTAAGTTCGTTATTTTGATCGGATATTAAAAACCCCTAGAAATATATCAGTTACAATCCATCAGATTTACAAAGTGTGTATCTAAAAAGCCCTTACACTTACACCTATAATACGTTTCAAACATGTTCTGTTCAACTGTCATAGTTTATTATGATATATGTTTTTTATAACCGAGCTTTTTTTTTTTGTCGTGAATAATTAGGGACATGGTTTGTCGGAGTTGGTCTTGTTTACACGTAACTATGACGACAAGTCGGCTTATAGTTCGCATTATTATCAAATAGGCACACACGATCCTAACAGAATTAAGAAAACTCTTAAGTACCCTTTATTAACATTAAACACATAGTCAGGCCAGTACTTAGTCCTGTTATGATCTATATCTTCATGGCCCGTCTAATCCATGCACAGGTTTCTGTGCGATCCAATTACCAGCTTTTAAAGTGTCTGACGGACTAACATACTTGTATTTGGCAATTATATGCTAGCTGCGAGTTCATTGTTCAATCGACAGCACGGTTGAACGGGCAAGAGGGTAGCAGGTTGTCTGAACAGTTTTGTGTGTGTGCCGACTTCGGTTTGCTCGAGATCCCGCAGCAGTATATCAGCTCTCGCGTTGTATCCGTACCCACCTTGTAGACTCTCATATCATACATATATTTATATATTGCTTTATTGGATGGCTCATAATTTTTTAGTATGAAAACTGACTTCACTGATCGTTATTGATAGCACGGGTCATTCATCAGGTATGATTAAAATTGTTGTGTGAGTTCGATGGAGACAATGGTGGGTCACAGGACCACTGACCAAGTGGACTTCTGTGAAGTGGAGTGGCGCAGACAGAAGACTTTCCATGGATTTCAAGTCAAGCCAATATTGGATAAATCCAGGGTGTCAAATGCTACGCCTGTTGTTGAGTTGAAACCTTTTACGCAAAAGGAATGGACTCGTGATAACAGTTTTGTTAGTCCATATGAAGTCCCTAATATAAATCAACCACAGGGTTATCTGGATAATCAGAAGATAATACCTCAAAGCGTACAAACAAGTCTAGCTACAACCATACGACAAGTGCCCGTCCTTAACTTAACCGACCAGATCATTGCAAAGGTTAATAGGATTCATCCACGAGTCAACCCCAGGATTTACATCCCGCCAAGTCACCAGAATAGTTTTACAACATTAGGAGAACGAACGAGGACAACCTTGGAGGCAATGAATAACGAGAATTATTTGGAGAAACGCAATGGATTCTGTGAAGAAATTGATGCCAAACACCCGGAAAAGATGCTAGATGTCTGCTTAAATGGAGCTAAAATGAAGAGCGAAATCGTCAAAAGACGACTGGACTACCTTAATCCTTTGTCGAAATACGACAAATGTGAGAATAGACAAGTTTTGGCTGAGTCTTCAGATAATTCGAAATTAAACTTTTTCAAGAGACAGCATTGTAGCATTGTAGATGTGAATAATGTTCAGAAAACTCGTAATACGGCATTCCGTGGTTCTGACGTATCGTGTGGATTACCATCTGTGGAATTGAGGCACAGGACAAAGGCAGCTGTGAAGCAAAGACGTGTTCCAAGGGTAAAATCTGCAAGAAATAAGCATGCCTGTCCACGAATAGGCGGAATTAAAAGTTCGTTTCAAATCATGATTGAAAATGGACCGCCTGCAACCATTGAAAGACATCTTGTAGTTGAACTAGGAATTCGTCTGGAAAATGTTCGTCGGCATAGAGACAACCGGTTACATTCATCACCGAAGCACAAAAGCTTTCACCAAATCGCTTACCGCAGTCCACCTACTTCTGGGGAAGCACAGTTACAAAAAGGACTATCGTTGAATTCGAGTAGAAGCCAGAAATACGTGTGTGAATCAGAGGCCAAAACAAACGATTACTGCATAAACACTGAAAGTAAAGCCGAATGTCACGATTCTGGAATACAAAGTCCAGTTGACACCAGCGATGATCTGGTAGATCTAGAAGAAGATAGTGGTTTTGAGAAAATTAAAGCTGGTCAACTCGTCCAACCTATGGGAACCTGTGGGAATGCACAAGATGTGTCAAAAGTGACGGGTGAAAGTAAGAAAGTGTGAAAAGGAAAGGGGGTTGGTATGTGTAGCTGAATTGCCTAAATACTGGTCACAACGAACGTATACGGCCTCAACCTAAAAGGCCACATTTACATCCAAATTTTGTTTTTCCAAATACTATTTCTGTTACAATGCCATTTGTAATAAAATGCAAATAATTTTATAACTACCGATAGTGTTATAAAATAAAATAATGTTAGACTACCAATATTGTAATAAAATAAAAATAATGTAATGACACCCGATAATGTTATCAGATAATAACTTTTTGTGGAAACTGATATTATAGCAAAATTAACCGATAATGATGCAACAACTACATTTGCCCCGACTCCTGATATCCGTGAATTATATTAATGTTAATATTACAGTCATAACTCTACCATGCAGTTTTAAGTACATCACTCACAATTGAAGCTTTAGTTCAATGATGCTAGTGTGGGCGAAAATGGTCTGATAACATTAGGGGCTCTCGTGACCCCGTTTGGCCAAAGAAATCAGTATTAATAGGTGCATCCTAAAAGCATAATGTCTATAGCCATGTTTAAGTTGATTTTTTTGTGCGTTTTTTTTGTGTGTGGGTAATATGAGGTGAAACGAGCAACAAGAATATATGAACCGGCTTACTCCACTTTCTGTTGGCACTTTGGATATGGGCAGTTTGTTTGG
>JAVFBX010198887.1:0-12776 GCA_034783855.1 Mopalia kennerleyi | reverse complement strand
TTTATTTTCTTCGTATTTTTTGCTTACCACAATGTCCTAGAGGTCAAAGGTGTTCCTTTTACCTGATCTGATGGGCTGGTGTGTTTCTTGTGACGTCATAATCAAAGGCCAAGGCCGAACTTCTGCTGTCAGTTTGCATTTAGCACTACAGCTATTAAAATGTAGATTTTGAGAGTTTTATCGTATATTTTTGCAATGATACGAGTATTTGAGTTAAGTACAATGGATATAAGATAAAATGTGGTGACATCTAAGGAGTGATGGAGCCCCAAAAGCCAAGGAAGCATCGCAGAAGACTTCTGACACCGGTAAGTTGTTAGAAACAGCAATCGTAATGATCGTAGTCATTCGTCTCTAGACTCTCTTGCTGGCCAAAACAAATAGGGGTGTCATTCGCCCATCGAATTATCTGAAGATCACTTATTAACGTATACCATTCTATATGCCACACATCTTGAGGTGTCACATTATAGCTTGTTAGGTCCGTTGATTTTTTGTTTTTGTGTGTTTTATTTCTGACAATCATACTCATTAGATTTAAGACTAGGTAATGTAAATTAACGTTGTATGGCTAAATACCAGTCCGTCTATGGCTATAGAGTTTGAAGGCTTCAAATCGTGCAATCATTCAAGCGTGCAATTGGACTTCAACCGATCATGGACTTACACATTTTTATCAGCATGATATTATATCTTATAAGCCATGTAAAACCTGGGACTTTATATGTTAGTCCCAGGTAAAACTAATGCTAATGGTGCACATAGCCTATTTAGTCGGGTTCCGGACAAAAGGTCCAGGGGACAATAGGTCCTAGGACAAAAGGCACCAGCACAATAAGCCCTTCGACAAAAATCCCCAGGACAAAAAGTCCAAAACAGGCAAAGTGGACAAAAAGTCCCATTTATATCATTTCTTAGTAAATTCAGAGTATATTTATTTTCCATTTTATGTCTATTTTATGTTGATTCTAGCATTAAGTATTCTGTAATATAACCAGAAGTGATCATGAGATGTTGGCAAATTAGGGCTTTATACCTCCTACAGCTAAGCGTATACATGATGTTGTTTAAAAACTATGTTGGCAAAGTGTTCAGACCTCCTACAGCTAAGCGATATGCATGGCTTAAATTAGTTGAAAAACTAAGTTGGAAAAGGGTTACAGACCTCATATGCAGCTCATCTTCCTATGCAAGGGTCAGTATGTATAAAACGAGACTTCCACAATACTATCCCTTGCTGTAATTCGAAGGGAAAACGTGGCACAAATTTTATTGGACTACGGTAGAAACACGTAGACTAATCAAAAAGCTTGACAAACAAGCTTGGCAAGAAGAGAGGCTTAATGCCACGACCTTCTTTTCCGCCTTGCCTCGGGAAGATGCATGCAGCTAAGCGATGCAGTCATACACATAGCTTAATAATAATAACAACTTTATTTAACGAGAAAAATTACAATCAAATTTACCAAACTTGCTCTTCCCTGTAGTCCTCAATAAATAATTTTCCATAAAATACATATACCTAAACATATGGATATTATAATTTAACGTTAAAACACGAAAACAGTATAAATACACAAGTTAATAATTTGTAAATAATTTGCAAAATCATCAAAGTTATTTGAATATCCGTAATAAATCATAAAATAATCAAAGTGTTAAATTAAATGTGTAAATTATCAAAATAAATTATTAACAATAAATTTTCGAATGACATTGCGAAATTTTCACAAGTTATAAATTATCTTGATTAAAAAAGATTTTTGAAAATTTGTAAAGTTGAGGCATGTTCTTAAAGTATTATTTTTTTTTCATTTGTATATAATTTATCAAGTAAACTTGGACTTTTTGTGCCCTGGACGTTTTGTCTGCTGGACTTTTTGTCCTGGTGCCATTTGTCCTAGGACCTTTTACCCTACACCCTATTTAGTCACTTATTAATCTATACCTAACTTAATTATTATACAAGTCCGTACAGTTTATGTTTTAAACTTTGACTTGTCGATAATTACAAGAACTGTTAAGAAAGTATAGTTGTTGTTAGCTATGCTACATGAAGCTTCCTAAATGCTAGAAATAGCCGAATGCTCCGGTACCCTGGTTCGGCAGTTTGTCTTACTCTGACTTAAATCATCTCGTTTCCTTCCTTGAAAACTTTTGGGTTAGACCGACTGCGGCACTCGTGTCAAATTAAATCATTTCTCAGCAGTACCACACTCGCTTAAAAATGTCTTCCGCGGTAATTAGGTCATGCGCGTTTAGCGTTATTTAGTACTCAAAACTTAAGTGCCAGAAATTATAATAGGCAATTAAAGTTTTGCGACTAAAAAAAGTCGAATATATGATCATGGGAAAACCGAATTGTAGGCTCAAATTTAACTGTTTAACATATAGTTTGAATACTTAACTTTTAATCCAAGTGTTTAAAAGAATTTGGTTGGATTTGAGCCCAAGGGGTCCAACAAGACCTTAATGTGTCACCACTGAACATGATTTTTTACTGAAGAATTTTACAAGATGGCTCAACTATAGCTTAATTGGTCAAATTGGAACTTTGGGGGTAAAATTTGTGTAGTACGAAAACAGGTATATTTTGCAAATTACATTGTGATTGAAGTGTGCTAGAAAGAAATTTACTAATAAAAAAAACAACAAAATGGATTTTTTGTTTGTTTGTTTGTTTATTTTATTGATTGATTGCTTGTAGTTTAATGCCATACTTAAAGTTATTTCACTCTCTGAGTCTCATGGAGGCATGCCAAACCAATGGGTGAAGGAAGCTACCCTCTACGCCACTAGTAACAAACAAGACAAAACAGGACAAATACATAAAATATCAAAAAGTCCAATACAAAGGCATGACAAACAGGTCGGATTCATGTTGCCCGCTCGAGAGCACCACAGCAACAGGAAGCTCATTCCAACCACCTGTCTAGGTGGGAAAACTGTAAGATGCAGCTTAATACAAATGTTTCTCTGATATGTGTGATCTAAAGATTATTTGGAGATGTAAATTTGCACGTAAATATATATATATACTTTATACACCATAATAATGGTCATTGCCATGCCTTCTCTCAAGATGTCCATAGGTTACCTATAACACAACTAGAGATTAAGGTTTATTAAGAAACTTGTCTCTAGGAGTTGTCTAGAACATAAGATGATTCATCGATTTAAAATAAACTACATCCCTGTGCCAGTGTTATTGCTTTTAGAAATATATACTTTATACTTACTGTATGTAACAAGTCTTTATTTTAGCTATATTGTTAATGATAAAAATTCTGTTTAAATTTAAGCAACATGTTTAGTACTTGTTTCTTACTTATTCATTTTTAGTCCCGTTGGCTAAGAAAGTGAAGTGCAATACTTTCCTGCGCATAGTGATTCTAGAATCTTAACATACATGATACAACAGGAAAAACATTCATATTCCAGAAGAGGAAAACGTTATAGTGTTGGACTATACCACCCTCAAATGAGTGAAATAATTTTGAACATATCATTTGAATAGAATCAATCATTCAGTTAGTCAATAATATTGATTTAATAAGAAAAAATAATATCTAGGTACAATTTTTATCTTGATGCAAATTAAGGCCTATGATGCGAACTGACTGTCCTTTCTTCTGATTGGTTGTAGCCAGCGGCATTGAGACAATGAGCTTGGTTTCATTCATGCATCATTGGGCTGGCAAGCAGTCATGAGTGAAATTACCTTAAGTATATGTGCAACACTTAGCACCCCAATCCAACGAGCAATCTGGCTCTAATGCTTATCTCGATACAGATAGATATGTAAAGTGACACGGATATTGGAACAATTTGTAGTGTACAATGAAATATGAACAGAATATGAACAGAGAAGTTTTCCACATTTTACCTTTTGCTTTACTAACGGTTAAAGTCTTCATTGAATTGAAATAGGGTTTACACAGAGGGGGAAAAAAGAGCGTCTTCACCAGAACTTAAATTAACAAAATCCTCTGTGCATCATTGTCTGAATAGAACGTTTAAGAAGAACAATAGACAAATAGCAATATTTACTCAGAGTTGCACTGATGCCATGCCAACCCCACCTTACAAATTAATTATTTTATTCTTATTCAATTTCAAGTCAAGTCACAAATATTTGTGACATATGTTTTTTAGTTTTTGGTGAACAAAAATGTGTCTAGACTGTTTTATTATCATAGGAGGAGAACAAAATTGCATACCCCAACCCCCATCTACACACACATGTGCCTCTTATGCAAAGGAAAGTGTGAAGAAAAGAAAAAATGCTTAAACTTTATCGAGTGTATTTCGCACACCCAGGCGTGGAAATAAATATATAATTGCCGGACACATCCACTTGGAATTGAGATTGTCCAGTAACGTGCTTCAGAATTTTACATTTATATGCTAAACGACCTGCGGGACAAAACATAAAAATGTCTGACAAAATAGTTTAAACATTTACACCCCTGACACCTAATTGGGAAGTTGGGAACTACCGAACTAGCTTCCTATAAAAATATTTTTAAGTATTTAAAACACCTCAACAGAAAAAAATAATAATTATGCAAATTTGATTACAAGTAGGCTATTTTTGTGTTCTTCATTTTCTTCACAGATATTTAAATACCTGGCTGACATTATTAAATTTGTCCTTTATATCAAGGCGTGTGGAAAATAGTACTTCTCAATAATTGTTTATGTGTGCTAAGGCGCCAAAGAGCAATTTTAAGCCCTAGATTAAAAACCACTTACTGAGTTTTGTTTGTCTAAGTTCATTATTTTTGGTCTCCGGTGCATAGTATTTTCTGATTTTTCTCTAACAAAAAAGATAAACCTTTACTATTTTTTTTTGTAGGACAGACTGAGAGATGTGTCAAACTGGCATAAAAATAAACATTATTTTTCTGCCAACTGTCTCATGTTATATATATTTAATATATATTTTGTTACTTATTATAAAGTAATTCAAATAATGAGCTCATTAGGCTTTCATATCAGGGATTTTTATAGAAAACTTTTTCATCAGAGAATACCCCAATGTCAGAAAATAACGGCAAATTGAGTTTTTATTAAATTTGATAATTCAAGTAATTAACTTTTGGCTATTTGCTATTATTGCCACTGGCGAGCTACATGTATATGATTCAATATTTACAGTGGGTGAGTCCATACCCATAGGTGTTGGTATCTTTTCTGCTGTTAAAATAGCAGCTTGCCTCATTCTATAATTTTATTTATCCTCCTGTTCTTTTGCCAAAATAGATTCCGATACAATAGTATGTCACCATGTTGTAAGTGAGAGATTTACTATAATTAACTTCTACAGAAGAGCTCCAGTAATGTATTCTCCACCACAGGACATGTTTTTTAAAATCTATATTCCTTTCGCTACAGTGCAACAATATTTCCCGAATATTGGAGAGAATGCATCCCTAGAAACATCACTTAGCTCCTTTTAATACTTATGTCAAAATGTACAACATCAACGTAAAAATAAAGTTGACAGACAAGTTTATTGATCACAAAAATGTTACTTTTGAATTATATTTTAGATTCACACCAAATTCACAACACATTTAAATTGACATTTGTGCACATGGGCTTACGTAATGGAAATACAAGCATCACATCTACATTCATACTGAAAAAGAAGTAAATTCTAATATTGTTCAAATTTCAAATTCAGTTTGTCTTGATAATATTATCAAAATATCACCAGTTCCAAGAGTTTAAAATTGTTTTTGCTAGTCTTGAGAGGTTCAATGGCTGTATAGAAAAAGTTCAATCTCTATTGTGATTTTTTCAACAAATGTTAAATACTTTGGAAATGTTTTTTAATAAAAAATATATATTTATATACAAATGATCACTGTTTCGACTGGTTGACAGATATATGTATTTAATTTGCAAATAAAAGTAAACAAATGTGCAGTTCAATGCATATGCATAGCCTTACTCTCAAAAGGATAAAAACATTCAATAGTTTTATTTTTCGCGCTCTTTAGATGCGATTAACCTTGATTTACAAACTAAACCTATTCTATAAGCTTATCTCCTAGTAAACTAAATCAATCCATAGTAATACCTACCGCGATGACATGAATTCATTTTGACTCAACGTTTCGGTTTATTGATCAAACCATCACTCTTGATGATGGTTTGATCAATAAACTGAAACGTTGAGTCAAAATGAATTCATTGTCTTTCTTCGGAGTTGTTACTATATTTTACTATGTTTAACTCCTCAGTGGTAGTCATAATATGTAGGTTCTGGACTGATTGACTTCTGTCACGCCCATGTGTTCTTCAGATCTTCTCACTTCATCCAGTGCCATATCCACCAACATTCTGGTTTTATTTACTTAATGATGAAAAGTTAAAACTGTCAGTATAAATGCATTTTTAAATTTGATGAAGGAATTTTTCTCTATAAAACCCCCTGCATATCATAATTTGTCAAGCTTTAAATCGATGTCATTTTGTTAAACATTATCCAAGTATTTCATTATCCAAGTATTTAAATGTTACCTTTATTTTTTATTATTTCAGCCAAGCCGGAATGCACCGCGGCCAGGCTGTGTCCGAGCTCTTCTCCGAAGTGCAGCTCACCAGGTCATACGACTGACCCAGGCATGCTGTACCAGACCTAGGCATGCACCTGCTCCCACTCAAGAATCCAGACCCCTCACAAGTGAGGAAGTCTTGGCAGAGAAACAACGAGTAGCTGAGCAAATAGCACGAGACATCTCAGAGGATTCTATGTCTAGATATTCTTGGACAAGAATTACTCATAACAGGATCCCAAGCATCTCCCGACTGGCCACGGAAAGCTCGTCTTCTGATTCATGGTTGCAACCCAGGAACTGTCCTAAGTCTCCAGTTCCACCTCCAGTTGCACCTCCTAGGCGGCGCAGAACACAACCTGTAAAACGTACAACAGCTTTGAGCCCAGATGATGTTGTTGATTCAGTCACACCATCCAGTGATGTTGCAGCTCATTCAGGTATATCTGTTGGTGACCTAAGTCTGGGCGATGAAGATCTTGATGCATCCGAGATAACAACTGCTATATCTAATTCACCTGTGAGTGAAACAAGTGACAGTGAAGTAGCTACACCAAGCGAAATGCCAGGAACTGTGCCTTCTAGTGAGTTGCCAATTACACAAGGTGTACCAGACATGGCTATTGCAGCAAATGCAACAACAGCTTCACAAAGTGGAACTCCAGAAACAGTTTCACAAAGAAGATCAGAGAGTAGCGATTGCATTCAACAGAGGAGAGACCCTGACATTGACTCAGAGTACCCTGTTCCTAAAGCAAGGAAGTCTAAGAGAGAGAACAACAAGGTTGTTACTAATGCACAGTTTCTGCCTTCTTCAGTAGTTAAACCAGATCCTACAACAGTATTGTTGGTTGACACTGCCATTCAAAACCCTAGACATGGGTCCACGGAGGAACTTTTCAATGAAGAAAGAGTTATACAGGACCAAAGTTCTCCAGGAGAAGAACTGGGACACTCCAAAAGTGACATAACATGTTCTGAATACCAGATTGCACTGGATTCAATGGAGACGTCTTTGGTTGATAGTGCTGCACTAGGTCAGGAAAGTCAACACCAAATTCCTATGCCTGAAAAGTCCAGTGTTGAAATATTTCCATGCGCCTCCAGCATTTCAACAGGTACCATGACGTCTTTCATGTCCCAAGAGCTTTTCAGTTGCACCTCAGTTTCTACACAGTCAGAAACACCATCATTAGTTGACACGTCTACACAAATTTGGTCCCCAGAGGTTTCCAGTGGCACCACAGTTTCTACACAGTCAGAAACACCAATGTTATATGACACAGCTACACAAATTCCATCCCCAGAGGTTTCCAGTTGCACAACAGTTTCTACACAGTCAGAAACACCATTATTAGTTGATATGGCCACACAAATTGCTTTCTTAAAGCTTGAAGAGAAGCCCACAGTCTTGCCCACAGATGAACTGTCATGCAGTATTGTAAACTTGGTACAAAACTCAATCGTCATACCGGCTAAAGGAAAATCATCACAAAGTGACACTGTATGGATTGAAAACAGAATAGAACAGTTATTAAGGGAAGTCCATCATATGGTCCAAGGTCATGGTTCCCACCCTCTCTGTGAAGAAGTCCAATTTAAGGAAAACGTTGACCAGCATAAAGCCAATGGTTCCATTAATTCAGCTGATATATCTGAAGAGGTACCAGAAGCTACTACAGATGTGGACAACACTTGCTATGGCACCAAATACACTGCAGTCAACATATCCCCAGTCCACCAACTAGAAGGATCTGAAACCCATGCAGAATGCAGAAATGTTGAAGTTGCTGGGGTGCCTGAAACTAAGAGAGATCCTAAGCAGACTGAAGCACAGAATGTATGCCTTGAAAGCAAACCACAAGCAGTTAGTAGCTTAAAGGAGCATGAAAGAGGGAAAGTTGAACAACAAATTTCAGCACAAGAAAGTTTGGATGAAAAGTGTATTACAGAATATGGCCCAATGCATTATCTGATTGAAGAACCTGTATCAGAACTTCAACAGATATATATGGGAATGAAACATCTGGACATTGAGGGACAGGAGAGCATAGAAGACTGCATGGCGGACTATTATCTAACAACCAGTTCAGACGAGGAAGATTTGCCATCTCATAAAACATCTAGAGAAATATTTAGTTATGTAAAGGTAAATGGCATGGAAATGGACAATGAAACATCCTATGAAACCTCAAGTCAGCCAGGATCCAGTTCACAGCCAAATAATACCACGATTGAGAACTCTTTAATGGATACCATATCCATAAGCAGTTCAGATGGAGAAAAGGATATCGTGTTGCCCAAGACTTCCAGGGAGATTTTTGGCCATGTTAACACTGAAGGAAAGGGAAAGGGAAAAGGAAAAAAAGTGTCTCAGGGCATTCACCTTGGATCAAGTCCGTTCTCAAAAACTCAAGGTTCAAAAGACTTTGAAGGTGTAATGTGTGCAGAGGAAGACCAACGAAAACCAGTGCCAATAAAAGATGAAGTGATTGTCGAATTGAATCAAGATTCATCTGATGGCATGGCAACTAGGGAGCAAAATGGTTGCAGTATTCCTGAGAACGCTTTACAGGATAGTGATAAAGCCCAACAGCAAGGACATAAAAAAGTTTCCCTTAAAACTTCCCGTGAAAGATTTGGCCAAGTGAAGATAGATGGCAACCCTGCCAATCTTAAAAAAAAGAAGTCTGTAAAAGACTCCAGCTCAAGTAGGCGTCGATCCGATGAGTGGCATAAATGTATAAATGACTTACATGTACGTGCAGCGCTATGTTCTGATGATCGGGATGGTGCAAGCTTTTCTCGGAAGACTTCCCGAGAAAGATTTGGTCATGTAAAGGTGGATTGCACATCAAATGAGAAAACCCATCGAAATGGGATGAATGACCCAAACAAAGGGGTTCACCATCATCATTCTGATATATCATTTGATGACGCAGGCCCAAGTCAGCCTCAAAATGGACCCCCAGAAAAGAGCTCTAAGGGGAAAAGTGTCAAATTCATTAGGGGCTTTGAATTGCCAATGACATCGCATTATGGACTCAATGATAGGGAGACATCTACCTTGAAATCACTATTGAAAACAACGCACAGGGATTCCCCAAAGAGTGAAAATGAGATATCAACCAATACCTCACACAGTTCAAATGAAATCTCTTCAGATGAATTATCGGAATCGAGTAAGGCAGCAAGGGAGACATTTCCCTTGAAATCAGTATTGAAAGCAGCTCACAGAGATTCCACAAGGAGTGAAAATGTGATATCAACCAATACCTCACACGGTTCAAATGAAATATCAGAATCCAGTAAGGCAGCAAGGACATCCTCTCAAAATCCTCAAACTTCTGCACCCAAAGACACCAGCTCCTCAGATATACCAAGTACTTCAACAGATGAAACCCAGTCACAGCCTGTTGGCACGAACCAACCTAAAGTTGTTAGGAGTAGTGATGGCTATTCATACCCTAAAGTTGTTGTTCCTATCATCTCTAGTGAGGAAGTTGAATGGTATAAAGAGGAGGATGAAGATACAAAGGTCCTGTTAGGCATTGGATCGTATGGGTATTGCGAAGCAGCCAAGTACTCTTGCCCTGATGGCCCTGTGATTTCAGTTTCTGTTAAGCTTTGTTATGACACAGAAGATCAACCCAGTCTAATCAGAGAAGGGAAATTCTCCCAATATCTTAAGGATACAGGTGTGTTTCCAGAGTTCTATGGATATCTATACTTGAATATAGACTCTCGTTTGGTTATTGGGCTGGTGTCAGAACTGTATGCAGAAGGCAACACCTTAGCAGGGTTACTTCGGAACCATCGCATTTTATTACAAGCCAGGGAATGGATTAGCATTTGTATTCAGCTTGCAAAAGGTTTGCAAATAATACACCAAAGTCATGTACTTTTCAATGACCTTAAAAGCAACAACATCCTGGTTGATGTTCAAGACCAAGCTCAACCTGTCATTAAGTTTATTGATTTGGGTTTGGCAAGCTACAAATATGGTGTTGTACATAATTATAGAAGAGAGGATGTTCAAGGACTGAGACACCTCGCCCCAGAAGTAAAGCGTGGCCATGCTTCCTCCAAGTACTCAGACATTTGGGCACTGGGAGCATTATATTGGGAAATCTATGATTACACACAGATCCAAGGCATTCATGAGGTTTCTATATCTGCTCTCACCACCCACCCATGGAGAAGACCCTCCCTTGATACAATCATTGAAATACTGGAGGGTGTGGCCAAAAAAATCTTCTGACACAAAAGTCAGATTTGGGGATCTGACAATCAACAACCAAATACCAACAACCAAATTTTTTTTTTTAAATTGATAATTGAAACCTGGGCAAAGGATTAATTAAGTGTGTCATCTGAAGTATGAGAACAGAATATGGTGGAGATGCTTTGATGACAAAAATTCATCGACATGTTTAAGAAATTGACCCATGAACCATTACAATGAAAACACTGGTGGCAAAACAGAAAAACAACCACAGCAAAACAATGGCTGAAACACAGTGCTTTTGAATTGAACAAAAGTGTAAGTATTTTAATTCCTTAATTTTATAAAGGACAGCTCAGTGGCTTGAATTGTTATAACCTTGACTTTCGGATTCATTCTTATGACCTTAGATGGAACTAATAACATACAAAGTATAATTAATGACTCTTTTGTGTAAAATTCTTGGAGTGACTGGTTTGATGACCATGTAACAAAGCTGTTTGTAGGGCAGCCTGCAGTACCATGACTTCAGTGAAGGCTGTGCTATACTGACACTGGCTGCTAAGCCATCTTTTGCTGAAAAAAACCTTTTTATATGAATGAATGAACCAGCGTTTAATATTAAATTCTCAAAAACACAAGATTTCTAAAAACATAATTTTTGTTGACAATTTAAATATTCTTATAACAGGTCTAATTTGTTAAAACCTACATGAAGACCTACTGGCAGTCTGTATTGAAACCTCTGTTTTCTTGATATTTGTGCATGTTTAACAACTTTTTATTTTCTTGCATGTTTCAACAGTTATTTTTCTGGAAGTGGACTGACCATATTGCCTATCAGTGGATCACATCAAAGTTTTAAGCAAAAAGAAGGTACTTATCATTTGGTTGTTAGCTTGTAGTATAGCATTGCTGATTTATCTTCACACTGAAGAAGGGTTTCCATCATGGTATAGCACATTTCCTTTGTGTAGTTGTTCTAGTTTAAATTACTGTTCTCTGCCTTCTATAAGTTGCCAGAGAATGTCATTAAACACCAGTCAGTAGGCCATCCTGCCAATCAATCAATCAACCTTAATCTCTGGTTACATGGGTTTGTATGACATTGACTACATCATTTAACTTTCCTTTATAATAAATAATGATCTTCGAAAGTTTATTTAATATGTTTCCAACTCTTCAAAGCTTTTATTTTCTTTACATATATTGTAGTTACAGCCCAAACAACGTATTTTCATTGTTCTTTATAAAACTGTTTAAAGAGCTTTGAGAAGAGTGAACATATTGAAATATCAAGTCCTATTGGAATGGAGTGACCAAACTGCTGTTAAAATTGCCATTGGAATGGATGGTTCATCTTGTTTGTACAACCACTTGTTCTCAGGTATTTATCATTTATTGATTATTATTTTTTAATATACCGGTATATTTTTCCATTTTGTTAATGCTTCATCAACCAACAAATTAATACATTATTATTGAAACAGCAATGCTTGCAAGGGACTGGCATTTTTACATTTTACCTGGGATTTTACAAACTATTTTTAATCCGACAAATAACCGTCACTAACACAAACTCTCAAGTCTGCATTATATTTGTTTAATTGATTGACAAATTTTGTATTTTAACTGTATATTTACAGTATTTTATGAGGTTCAAATGGTGAAGTATATGTGAAGAACTTCTATAAAAAACATTTTTGGGGATTGGTTTTTGGAAAGTTACCATGAAGTAAGTTGCACAATCTGAATTATTTTATTTTCACAACTAAGACACATACCTTAGCTTAATTCCAATGATTTTACATTCAGCCATCTATAAATAGAACTCATATATTTTAATATAAATTTCTTAAAGTCAATCCTACTCATGAAGTTTAATTTAACAAAGCTATCTTCTTTTTTAAGTTTTCTCACACTAATGGAAGAAACACATGATTTGGGATTCACTGTGTGACATGTTGTTCCTGAAATGTTCGGTA
>JAVFBX010198876.1:0-12777 GCA_034783855.1 Mopalia kennerleyi | reverse complement strand
TTTGTTTGTTTGATTGGGGTTTAATGTCGTACTCAAGGGTATTTCACTTATATGACGACGGATTGTCCACTTCACACCGTTCCTTGCCTTGTTACGAGGTCAAACCGGGAGAAACCTTGTAAAAACCACCCCAGCGATTGCCAGATTCACAAGGTGTGACACACTCATATACCTGAGGGTGGACGGACAGACAGTGGACTGAACCATGTCTTCAGGATAGGAGTACAGTTCATGCATCATCCATGTAGGATATATTATTAGAACACTGTGGTAATGTACCAGGTCCACTAGGAGACTTCCAAAAATGAATCAGCAGTCCAACCACCGTGGAACAGCCCAGAGCGAGGCGTTTTAGCCTTTCTCAGCTTATTTCACCTGTGCGAGTGTGCAAGTCAAAGAAACCCAATTTCTACACCACTTTCAAGAAATAATAAGATACATTTACAAGACAAACCAAAAGACGAAAAAACATGGTACAATAGAACATTGAAATAAAATAAATGCAACTCCGAATATTGAAGTTATTTTGGTATTCTATATTATGGCTTCTCTATGTAGCCATCATCAAGAATAATGAGTTGCATTTATTTTATTTTACGCTAAGTTGATCTGTGGTCGTACTTCATTTCAGAACATTGAAGTAATGCTACAGTGATAGTTTCCGTAATGGAGGATCTTGTGTCAAAGGTCACCAGAGCATAGTGAGGGAGCTGGGACATACCTTTTGGAAACTTGAGATTGAAGCAGAAAACTTGCACAGCATAAAGAGATGCAATCTGTAGCTGTCCATTATCATGAAGGAACTTCTGTAGGACACCCTGTTAAATCGAGTAAACAACAGGACGAATTTATGAAAGTTATATAAAAAAAATTACTTAACATTTCTTTTTTCTAATTACCTTACATTACCTTACTTGAGAAATATTTAACATTTTAAAAGTCGATGAAATAACGGTTACAGCAGCAATATGCCTCCAAAATTTTTTTCCAAACAAATGTTGATAACTGTAGTTTAAATAAATACAAACAGTGCCGTTGTTTCTAGAACGAAGGAACACAAATATGTTTTAAATAGTATTTAATGTTGTTTCAGATATTTACCTTCATTTTATCAAGAAGCTGTTTCTCCTTTTCAGTGGTTGTTTTCTCCACGACAGCATTAAGATCTACATTCTCTCCAACAGTCCCACCTTCCTGGGTGATGTATTTCAACAGGCTGAGAAAAACAGTTATTTTGGTTACTATCCGTTATACTTTGAATTGGTACCAACGGTCATGCCTGAGGTTGCTTCATTAATAAGAGTACATCAAATGATAAACAAAACCAGCAAGGTAAGCATGCAGTATTATATATAACTATGCAAATAACACTTCCTTTATCATACTATACTGAGGGCAAAATACTTGTCTATGTGGATGGCTTTAACTGTGATTGGCTCTCAAAAGGTGGCACAAAAGAATTTAAAGAAAATTTAATAACAGATTTAATAACAGATGTAGAAGAAGTGTATTAAAAGTGTTTTTAAATATTTTTAATTTATTAATTTATGTACATTTAATATCAGCAGGAAAAAAGCTCAGGGAAGAAAACTGTAACGAATCCTTTACCTGGATGTAAGAATGTTGACAAAGCTTGGAGTGTAGAGTAGAGAAGTGTCCACTCTCTCTTTGATCCATTTATAAATGGAGACAGCATTAGGGTCAGCTTGGATCTGCTTCAAAAGGTCGGCCTGAACTCTTAACAGGGGGAAGAGGAAAGTTAAACCCTTATCTTCTAAAATCTCTATCATTCTCTCCTTGTTACGATCAGATTCTGAAGAAAACATAAAATATAATAGTTATGCAAACAGTCATGACAGGATAGTGAATGGCAGGAAATTACATTTTATGTTTCAGGGGCTATTCATTAGCCCAAAGAATTCCACATTGTATAAAATTATCTGTAAGGGTAGGATTATGTGACGAGATCACAAATAGGGGAAGAAGAACCAAAATTTTCATTTTCAAAATCTTTTTCCCCATTATGGTCTTCAAATGTAACAATAGAACATAACCTAGTCATAAGTATAAAATCTTATCTGTACCTGGAAGCATGATTTGTAAATTAATCTTGCTGTCATTAAAAATGTTGATAAGCCAGTCTTTGTCTTTGATTTTGTGCATCTGCTGGAGGCAAAGCAGAAATAGTGGATAATGACAGCCATTCTCCATTGGGGCAGATAACTCTGTCAGGGACACTACATCTTTGGCTACAGCCCACGCAGCGATCTTAGAAATGTAGGAACGAACTTGTGGGATATCGTTCTCCAGACCAGACATCTGTTCAAGTATAACTTCAAAAGCCTGAAACAAGAATTCCATGAAGATTGATAAGGCTTGTTGAATGTCCACCATGAAAATAACATTAATGTGTAAGAAGGCCAGACAAGTCTGGAAAGTGTCTGTTTTAGGTTTATCCTTGAAAGTTGTATTGATTGTTTGTTTGATTGGTGTTTAACCTTACTTAAGGGTATTTCACTAATATGACGACGGATTGTCCACTTCACACCATTCCTTGCATAATTACGGTGGAAAACCGAGAGGAAACCTCGTAAAAACCACCCCTGCGATTACCAGAGCCACATTATACGACTCACTGATGGTCAACAGACGCAGCATGTATTGAATAGTGGTTCTCAGACTGGTATTGGTTGGGGTATAGTTATAAGTCATCTTCTTCCCTTTCCTGTCTCTCATTAAACTAAGGTTTTTTGATTGATTGGGGTCTTATTCAGTACAGTACATTCACTCATATGACGGAAACAAGACAGGACAATCTAATCTATTAAAACTCAAATCAAATATTGTTTTTAAATTAAATGAAATATTGATATAGTATAATTACCTCCTGGAATTGTTCTGGGGTGATGAGATTCTCAGATTTAGCTGAAGCTAGGAAGTCCAAAACTTTCTCCCGCTGACCATCCTCTGTAAACAAGACAACGCTATGTTAAAATGATCAGTTCAGGTGTATGCTTTGGTTACTGTTCATTGCTAACATGGATTTGTTTGTTTGTATTTCAGTTATTTGATGACCGATTGTCCACTTCTTGTCTAATTACATTAGAAAACTGGGAGGAAACCACGTAAAAACCACCCCCATGATTGCCGGAGCCACATTGTGTGATTCACTCATTTATCTGATGGATGAGTGGACTTGATCCCGTGACAATACATCTTAGTAGGATTAGTAAGCGCACTCTCTAACCACTACGGCAAGGCTGCAGGCCCTATGCCAAGAGGGAAGGAAAGCAGCAATAAATGATATTCATGTCTAAAGAAATGAAAGATTTGTTTGACTCGTGTTACTCAATCACAACAGCAGATCCATTTGGATAAGTGAAAAAAACGTTTTTGCATAGCATAAGTTTGTGGTTTGTTTGATTATGGCTAAATGCTGAGCTTAAGGTTATTTTATGCGCATGATGGCGTGCTAGCCCAATGGGCACAGGGAACCACCAGGAGACATGGAGACCACCAAGGGCAATGGGAAACTCCATCCAAACACCGGCTGCGGTTGATTGACTGATAAGTGTTTAAGCTGAGCTTAAGGGTATTTCATGTACATAACGGTGGTGTATTCCAACAATAATTGACACTACCACAACCAAGATGTGAAGCATTTCCATAATGCTTGAAAGTTAAATTTTCCTCCTATGCTAAGTAAAGACAGTATTGCTATTCTTCAAACAAACTGCCCTTAGCCAGAGGGCCATCCACTTCAGGTCAACTGTCAAAAAGGTTAACCACTGGCCAAAGAACCAATAGAAGAACACCGACCAGTGAGCCATCAAACAGAAAGATGCAATCATTCCCCTGAATGAACCAGAGACCATGTTGAGTACTTACCAGAAAGTTCAAGTGTCATAGTAAGGGTTTTGGTCAGTATTTCTGGAATATACCTGGGTAAATAACAAAATTATTTTATTAAGCACACAGGAAACGTATTTTACATAAGATTGCTGTTAATAGAATGTTTAATCTAAATTGTCTTGGAAAAAATATTTGTAAGGAGGCACAATAGAGCCACAATGTTTTATTTGGTTTTAAGATTTTTTTTTAGAATAATTCAGTGTATTCTCACTTGTTAACTGCAATGTCTTTCAGTGATGTAACAGCAATATTCATTTCCCCATCATCCAAGTAGGTCTCCAGCAATGTGGTCTGTTCAACAACAATTTTATACAGATTAACAATTTATCTAAATCATATAAATCATATCTGCATTTTAAAAAAAAGTCTCAACACCATGACATAACAAATAATGCTTAAACAAACACATCATAAAAAGATCGAATTAGCTCAAGAGAGCAACAGGAAGCTCCCAAAACCACCCGCTTGCAGCAGTATGAAATAAGGGTTCCTATAGTGATAAGTATTTCACTTATGTGACAGCAATGTATTCAAACAATAATTGAAACTAGCACGACCAAAATGAGAAGGCCGTCTATAATGTTGAAACGTTAATTTTCTGCCAGTGCTAAGTAAAGACAGTACTGCTACTCTTCAAACAAACTGCCCTTAGCCAGCAACAATAGATATACATTTACTCCCGTGTCTACTTACAGCAGCTTTGAGTGTTTCCTCCCTATTCAGTAGTTGTTTCTTGGGGGCTTTGTTCTTATCTGCACTAACTTGTTTGATTGTAACCTGTGCCTGCAATAAAATTATTCATTTAAATTTCCACTGTCTATCAGCCTGTATTATTGCAGAGCATGAGAAAAAGTGCATGTATAACAAAATTATTATTTTCCTTCAATAGGAAGTATTTTCACTTGTACATGTTAATAAGTAAACATGTTTTACTGTACTAAATCAATATTCCTCAGTATTTTATCGAATGACATATCTTGAAAAGTGATTTATGTTTTGATTTATACCATTTTTAGCAAACCAGAGACGGACATTCACACGAGTGTGTGAGTCCAAGATTCCTAGATGATTTAGCCAAATTCTACTACTGAGATGTGACATTTATTTATTAATTTATCCCACTAATACAGTATAAGAGAGTTTAAGTTATGATGTATTCACATGCCTACAAAACACTCAAATCCTGTACATTTGGACAAAATCCTCTGTCATATTTCTTTTTGTATCTTTCTTTATAAAGAATCATAAACAACAACAAAAAACATTATTTTAGTAGAAAACACCATGTTTCAATATGCTCTGTAAGGGAGGACTTCCATTTATGAATTTAGACATTGAAACTACAACAATACCAGATAATAAATAGACGTTTTTTTGTTATTGTTTTTTTGACGAAGTTTACAAAAACCTACCTGTTTCTGTAGTAAAGGATTGGGGATATCTGAGTGAGAGCCTGGGTGTTGTAAGGGAGCTGAGTTCATCATAGGAGGATACTGAGCCGACCTTGGTAACATGTTTGGGGCACTTGGTTTAAACACATTAAAATTCTTAGCCGGTCTCAGACTGATCTCTTCTCTAGACCCTCCTGAGGACCCAGACGTTCCACCTGGGCCCCCAGACCCACCCCCTGGCGGACCCATTTTCTGAAACCTCGGAGGCAAGTCTCTGTTACTTGGAGCTGGTAGAAAAAAAAAAATACCATATAGATGTTTAACCTCTCTAGTTTGTGTTCTACAGAATAAATCACAAACAATTGCATCCGATTTATTGATTTGTTTGGTTAAATTCAAAATTCTAAAATTAAAACAGAATTTTTTCATCCAATTTGTAGCCATGTTTAAAATACCAATGTTAAGACAATTCTTTGGAGTTACTAATATGAATACCTAAGTAAAACACACACAAACCCGTTTCAATCTAAAAATAACATGTAGAACACATATCAAATTATTTGTTTGATCAAGGTATTCCTACAAGTTACATCACCCAAAATAAAGGCATTATCACAAATAGGCTAGTCAAAAATGATTGTGGAATAAAAAGGAGTCTTCTTATGCTTTCATATTACAAAACTAAAATATACTCACGTTGCCTTTGTTGTTGAGAATTTTGGTTTTGACTAGGTTGAGGAGATGTATTGTTTCCACGACGACCTCCGCGAGGACTGCCCGAGTCTGAACGCCGGCTTGCCCCATTAAACTGAGGATTGAAACCTATGGAATACAAAGCAAAGAAAATTGATATGGTTAGTTAATCCATTTGTTCGACTGTTTGTTGGTTCTAGTTAAGGTTATCTAAATGATATGACCAAAATGTTGTTAGTTTTTTTATCTCATGATGCCGATTGTCCAGGTTACACTGTTCTTTGCTTATATATGGTGGAAAACCTCGAAGGATGCTCATAAAAACCACCCCTGTGATTGCCGAAGGGACATCATGGGACTCACTCATATATCTAACAGTCGACAGACTCAAACCCATGAACGATACATCGAAGCAAAACAGGTAGAGGGACACACTAGCCCCTGAAACAATGGCTGCATGTCCCAAACAATGAGTTTGTTTGATTGAGGTTTAACTCAATGGTCTTTCACTTATAGGACGGATTGTCCATTTCTCAATGTTATGGTGGATAACTGATAGGAACCCTCGTAAAAACCACCCCCCGCGATTGCCAGAGCCACATCTTGTGACTCACTCATATACCTGAGGGTCGACAGACAAACTCGATCCCGTGAACGGTACATCAAAGTAAGCTTTAGAAAGCGCACTCGCTAACCACGGCCTCCAAACAATGAGAAGATGGGGTAATAACAAAACAATGTAAATGCACTACAAAAGAAATAGCTTCACATTGCCTATATCTCCGAAAAACTTCATGGCAACAAGATCTAGTCTCAACTCACTCAACTGCCTACTTAAGGAGAATCGAAATGTTAAAATCCTTAATGATTAATACTGTGAAAATTCTGACTTTTAGACAAGTTAAAAATTGTACCTTGATTTTGAGGATTTCCTCTACTTCTATTAGAATTTCCAGGAAAGCTTGGCATGAAATTGTCCACAGTTATCACACCAGGCCCTGTACCAATTACGCCTGAAAATGGAAATCGAAATTCTGATTAAATACAATTTATTTGTTTGTTTTGTGTCGATACACTATACATGCATTTATCCTTAGGGTAGCCCAGTGACATTGGGATTTCATCCCACTTAACCTCATATATAGACTATTTTGATTAGATTTGCTTGTTTGTTTGATTGGTGTTTAACGTTGTACTCAAGGGTATTTCACTTATATGACGACGGAGACAAAAATAAAATGACAAACAGATCAGCTTCCTGTTTCCCTGAGAACACCAGGGCAACAGAAAGCTCCTCCTCTTTTCTCGCCTCTTACCATCGACCGAGGAAGCCGAGGGAGTATTCTGTAGGACTGGCCAACCCGCTCCCCCACGGGGCCGAATTATAGATGATTTAGGGTTTACAAAAGTGAATATTCTCTGATACCCTTCTTTGTTTGATTGAGGTGTTATGTCATACAATGTACTTAAGATCTATTATACAACATGTGCCATTGCAGACAAAAGCTGGCTAGGAGTTGTACGTTAGCTCTAGAAGCACGGGGGCAGGGGAAAATATTTCTGATAAACAAATAATTTCAAGGAAATTCCTTTCAATGAAATTTAGACTGGAAATCTCTGGTAAAGCATATTATAATACATAATAAACTTAAATACAGGAAGTTGTCCTCACCTGATGATTCCAAACTCATCAAAATAGCCTCCTCTACCCTGAGTTCCAAATGGTTCTTTAAATGTTATCACCACAGAGGCTATACTGTCACGGTTCCAGATAGGTCCAAAAATACGATTACCAAACCTACATGTACAACCAGACAGGCAGAATTGTTAAACATGGATAAATAATACAAATAATACTTGTGTTCGGTATTTTGTAGGATCTTGCTTGGTGTTTATTGCTTTTTTTGGTTTCAGTACAAGATAAAGAACGCATCCAACGAAACTATACATGTAGAATCCCTTGTTCTATTTTTTCTATACAAATAACATTATTCAAAAAGAAGCTACATGTATCATGTTTAAGTTACTTTCTTTACAATGTGTGTGAAGACTCCAATTGATGATATGCATCAAAAAATTGTATTTGTTTAATTCACATATAACATCTACAGTTAAATGTCATCCTGATTAACAATTTTTGTTTGTTTGTTTTGGGTTTAATACAGGATAATCACAGGATGAATTATATCACAAACAGATCAACGTCATTTGGCCCCTTAACTTTGAGAGCACCAGGGCAACAGGACGCTCCCTCCCAGCCCTCCGCTTAATTTCTGATATGAATACTTCACCTACACATCATGATTATAACAATATTTATCATTACATACTTGTATGTAAATGTACCTTGAAAGTGAAGGATACCACTTTTCTAATACAGATAACATTCAATACAGAAAATACGTTGTCCGCAGTCTGTACAGAAAATACAAAAAAGTCTTAATCAAGAGAGTATTTCACTTAAATGATTGAGGTGTTCTGCAACAGTAATGTATATGTAATTTTCTGCTATGTTGACAAATTAATGCCTAATATTTAATTCATAACTTTAACAGATGGTCTACTCGAGTTAATTGTTATTACCTGAGTACCATCAGATTCTGTACCATCTCTTTGCCCAGGTAATGATCAATTCTGTACAATTCCTCCTCTTTGAATAAGGCAGCAAGGTGTAATGAAAGTTTATTTGAGGATTCCAGGTCACGGCCAAATGGCTTCTCAATAATTACACGGGTCCACTGGTCACTGGCAGATAAAAAAAATTAATATTTTCTAAATGAATTCAACACACATTGCAATGAAATATGTTGTGCTCTTCTTCTTTATTTTTTTTTTGGGGGTGGGGGGCCTTTATTTGATTGGATTTTTTTTTATTACACATTTATTCACTTGTATGATGATGGTGGTTTTGCTTCTGACAAATAAACCCATGCAAATCACAGCAAACTAGTAAAACAACCCTGATTTGATCAAATCACTGGTACATGCTAATAACACATACATTGATTGATGTATAATGCCATACTTAAGCATATATCGCTCACATTTATGGTCATGTACATGTACTTCAGTAGTTATAGCCAAGCTAAGACAACAATAACTGAAGTGTTAAGTGTTTCGCTCAGCTCGCCAATCTATATTATCTTCAGGTATGCAGCTACACTGGTCTTACTCTATAACCATATTTTATTCATAACAAGCGACATCTGCACAACAATCAAAAGGAATACATCCATATTTCTAATTGATATCTAATATCAATAAGCACAATACTCTAACAAAGTACATAAAATTGTCGTACAATTTATCCTTTAGACCGTTCTTGAGGTTTATATTGATTAAACTGGCCCAAATTATCAGCCTTCAAAATGCCTAGCATACACCTAATATGTATAATGTAGATGAACACAGTGGCCATTCACAAAAACCAATATGACCGTAAATTCCCAGCTGTTGGTTTAATATGGTACAGTACATCTCTTTCTAAAACATCTTGATGATTTATAGTCTAAACATATGAATTTATGAAAGATATTTCCTGTGTCATAGTTTATGTGGCTCAGTCTGTAGAGTAATATGGTACGGTTAGTAAAATGATTTCCAAACTGAGGAATAGAGTTGGGTATTTGTTTTTACAATGTTTAATATGTTATACAGGTAACAGGTTATTGTACCAGGTAATTCAAACACCTACCCTTTGGCCATACAGACAGCCTTTAAGTTGAGTGTAACTGTGTCAAATACGCTGGGTGGTAAAGCCAGATAGTAAAGTCGATTACAAGCCCCGATATCATCAATTGCTTTGTTAAGCTTAGAGAAATCTCCAGTGCTGTCATAGCTTCCCTGTACATATTTGTTCTGCTTGACAAATTCTGCATATTTTTTCTCCTCGGAAGGTTTCACCTGAAACAAAAACAGATAAAATAATTCATTGTTATCCCTCACCCAATGTGATGTTCTGATTGGTTAGTTTACAGGGGGTAAAACCCAGTACAGCCCATGAACTTGCTCAGGTCAGAAGATTTCTCATGCGATGTAAAACCAAACAAGGTCGCCTCAAGCTATAGTATTAGCCAGAAATCAAGAACAGGGTGTCTCAAATCACCATTTTTACAGAAACAGGGTGTTTCCTAGCTTGGAATTTGTAAATAGCGTTATACTTTAGGAATTCTATTAAAGCAGGACTGCATTATAGGCATAGTCTGTGTCAACCAGTCAGAATGGACAGCATTGACGGAAGAAAAAGTCTTAAAGCCTGATGACGTTGTGAAATGGCAGTGATGGTTTCTTGTTAACAAACGGTCTTAATAGCTGCCTAGTATTGTTAACAGGCATTTTATCTTTGTGAAATACCTTCATGAAAGGCTCTGCCTTTTTAAAAATATCCTGAATCTTGAGATTACTTCTTGCATATCCAATGAAAGTCGTTTTTGTCGGGATCAGCCCATCTCTGTATAGCCACCTTCAATAAAAACAGAACATATTATTAGCCTTTATTAATAATATAACTTTATTTCAGACACAGGTGTATACAAATACAAGGTCCATAATGAGATAAGCTACACTAAATGTAGCAGAAGAATGTTAAAGCTATAGAAGATAAAAGAAAACTCATTATTGGGTTTATTGTTACGTACATCAACACTAGAAATCATAAAATTTGATATATATACCGGTATAATTTTTTAAAAAAGATTCCTATGAACTGAATTTCTTTCAAATAAATTAATTGGAGTTCATGATTGCAGTACAATAAACAAAAGTTCTCATTCAATCAAAACCACTGATATTTGAATATTTCTAAATGACTGTGTCTTTCAATTTCTGATAATGGATTCAAGTATCAGTTTCCAGTGACTGATTTTCAAAAGGCTGTAAAGTTGTTCAGACGTCTAACAGAGTACACATTAAATAACATGTCCAATTAGCACTCACCACAATGTTGGATAAATCTTCTTCTTTGCCAAGTCACCCTAAAATATAACAACACAGAAATGGTTTTAATGAAGTGACTACATTGCAATCATGATCTATCAATCCATATTTGTTAAACATGTAACTGGACAAATAAACTGAAAGTAAATCTCACTTCCTCATTTGTCCCAAATCTATACAAAGAACTGCAGAAGTTGAGTCCCTAAAAAAAAACATGCTTATCAAAAAGATCCTGAACCCAGTCAAGCAAAGCAACTTAAAAACATGTTACCAGTACAAGTACTATTATAACATTAGTACAAGGCTATTCATATGTACTCACATCAATACATTTATAACTTTAAAACAAGATTAATTAAATTGTTGGTTTTAGTTATATTTAAAGAGTGTGCTGTTTAATTGTAAAGCACTCAGTGTGCTTACTGTGTTATACCCTGTTTATTAGTTGCTGTAATTTAACAGATATGTGTTATTATTTTCTTTAAATATGTTTTTCTGGTTAAACCAATATCCCCCTGATCTCATCACACAGTACATGGTGATCATTAGGTCATAAACTAGGTCTAACTCTAACCACTTTCTCTGCAACACAAAGCCGCCTAAATTATTTTATACGTGTATTTAAGGAACCGAATCCTATTTACACTACATTTTGAGTAAATTGTTTGTTTGTTTCTTTGAACGAGGTTTAATAATGTACTTAAGTCTATCATCTACAGGTAAAAGACATTCACAGGACACCATACATGTAGCCCACACAATTTGTGTAATAAGACTGTGTGTAGATTTCCAGTGTTCCATACTGGAACCTTCTATTACATGTAGCACCTGCTCCTAGAAAGTCCCTTTGGTCACGGTCACCCAAATTGTTTGTTCGACCAGGGTTTAACACCGTACATGTACTTAATGTAATTTAACTGACATGACACTGTATGAGGACAGTGTGTCATCTATGTTGAGCTCTGTATGTAAAGAGCCTGCAATAGTCATCCATAGTTTTGTAGCCATTACAAGTGTGCACTCAGTTTTAACCTTTAACAGTGAAGTCTGATGACAGGAAGCAAACTTGTAGTCAAATAAATTGATTGTTTTTTGTTCTACATGCATTCAATTTCAATCTTATTTCCGGATGCAATATAGAAATGGTACATATTTTTAGGCTATGTTAATACTAAAAAGGTAATAATACTAATTCGTCAATATACTGCTTTAACTTGAAACAACAGTGGACCAGATCAAGGGCCTGATGCAGGCTCATTTTCAACCCGTTTAATGGGGTTTGGGCGTCACCAGTTTGGGCACCCAAACTCTCCACCTCTTACAAATTTTTTGTCCAAGTGAAATATATTTTTCCTCTTTCCCAGAATTCCATAAAAAACATGCATATTTAGTTGTAATTTTTCAGAACATAAGAAAAAAATTAGAACATTTAAAAAAAAACGTTCTATCCATTCGCAATGATCATCACTTTCATCAGACTTAAGGGGGATAGATCATGAAGGCTGCCTAAACTTTTGACCTGGCTCAGGCCCTGAGATCCATCCATGGTTAACATGTGCCCAGTACAAGTAATTATTTCCACTTGATCATCAATAACCATTTCAATATGCATGCAGCAAAATAAAGCTGTGCTTTGATTTTGATTTTCCGAGCACATATTCTTATTTATTGATGCAAGAATGAAAACTGAGTTGTCTTATCTTATTAATATTATACATGTTTGTAGCTCTCAAGATCTACACTTGGCTGGAATGTCATTCTTTTCTACAATGCAATTACCTTATAACTACTAGCAGTTGGGACAGAGAAATAGATTTTACCACAGGGGGTCTTACATGTTATACTG
>JAVFBX010198865.1:0-12778 GCA_034783855.1 Mopalia kennerleyi | reverse complement strand
CGCTTGACAGAGGCAAAGTACTACTTATATACTATTAAGTCCGAGATTTAAAATAATCCAATGTTTAACTGTTAAATATTTAATAAAACGAGCTGTTTGGTTATCTTTTTTAAAACCTATTAAACTGCGAGGATAGTTATATGATTTAAGTATTTAAAACAGCAGTTAGACTGTTTGAAAATGAAATTTAGAGAAGAACGCAAGTTTGTTTACGCAGAGGGAAACCCCAGTGACGAGCTGGCCAAGCACGTGAATTTGTTCTATAAAATTACACACCTGAGAAAGACATTCGACAAAATACAGTTCAATTCCAAACACCAACCGCGGCTTTATTTTGTGTTGGAATAAATTGTCCTGTTGCCAAGTGTTGGTCTGTTAGGCAAGGTCGAGGGATTTCCCCTGTCACGTTAGGGGGCGCAGTCATATAGAATGTAAACATTGAAAGCAATCCCTTTTCAGACCGTACATATATGAACCATCTGATACGGATAAATATACGATGCCTCTGTATCTGTGTGGTGAGACTCATAGGTATATGATTAATATATGTATCGTTATCATTAACATATACGCTAATGTCGATATCCATTGGACTAGCAAGACATCATATGAGTGAAACAACCTTAAGTATGGCATTAAACCCTAATCAAACAATCAATCATTGTGCATGTGTCTAAAAGAATACTCATTTAGAGCCGTTGGGCCATTTTTATTTTAGTTACTATGGATTAGCCGTAAGATTCGGGACACAGTCCAAAAATGCAATGTATATATAGAACTTAAACGACAATCGTACAAATAAATTAGCAATCACTTGTTTATCATTATTCAAACTTGAAGTCAGTCTTGCTTCTTGCGTTCTTTCAACTGTATGGAACAATAAGATAACACGCGACGCTTTCAGAGAAGAAAACATACGTTCAAAATCTTACGTTTTTTTTCTTAGTGAGAAAATTGCTGTAATTGGCCTCTGTATTTGTAGCAGTAAAAATAAGTAGACAAGAAGAAATGTCATTCACGCGTCAGAAAAGTAATACGCCTTAAGGTGTGTTTCACATGTTATCAGTGAAATCATAATAATAGCTCAGTGTCATAAATAAGATACATGTATGATAACCCATACATTTTACATTCTAGAAAAAATGCATAATTGGTTTACGCTTGTTTATGCTGCCAATTAAACACATGCTACGAATAAAGAGTACGTTACGGATGTTTCTTATCTTCTTTGGCAGAATGAGATATAAAAACATGACATTGTTTGAGTTGAATTTAAGTTAACTCAAATTAACCAGTAAACCCATGCCAAAAATACTACTGTGTATAGTTCTGTAACACGTGTTTGATATAAATTATAAAGATAAGATTTAACGGAAATGTCACCACTTTTTTCCTTCTTTTTTTTTCTTTTACTAATGGGATATATTTGAGAAATTGTGGTAATATTGCAGTAGACTGTGTTGAAAGATCCCGATGGTTGTACCCAGTAACCAGCACCGCGTCTTAGCCCTGGCTTGATCCACAGACCCCAGTGTTTGTTTTTAGCGGGTCCCGTGAAATCGAAGCTGACAAGACGCATGTCATATAGCGAGTTCGCCTTGGGTGGTTCACCGTGCTGCCAAAAGCAAGAAAATTTCCGTTCAAATATTATAAACTCGTATATAGGGAAATCCGATTAGTAAAACCTATTTCATTCTGTTCGTTAATTGTTCAAATCATTTTGCTGTAATTATGGTCTTCGTATTCCCTTGGTCTACAAATTTCTAAAAACATAAATGGTTTATATAATATATCGTTTCCAAGCCATTCGTTGATTGCTAGCTATACGGTGAAATAAAACAGACGAGCATGTGGTTGAAATACTGATTATAGAACAAATTCTTCATGACAGAAGATGGATTTTTAAATAAAGACCATTATAGTTAGCAAACTGTACTTGTATGACACGTTGAGATAAAGCTTTAAACTATCAATTATATTTTTAACTTGTTTCTTGACATATTTTCCTATTTTCGTATACGTAGTGTGTAGAGACTAACCAACTTTAACAAGGTGCCGCATTCAAAACATTTTGACATTGTAAAGCAAATTAATTGTTTTGCCTTACCTACGACATAACGAAATTGAACACTTTAATATCAACATACATGTGATTTAAAATTACTACAGACATAAAGGGCGCTTTAGTTGTAAAGAAAATGTGTCGAGTAGATATAAAAGTTCAATGAATTCTAGCAAAAAATGCTAGATTCATTCTGAGTGACATTTAATACCTCAAAAACTGCACTCGCCGGTTTTTCACTTAACCTGAAATTCAAAATGTTTTACGCTTAACTGGTGATTAAGAGGTTACTCTAATCAATATGATTGGATATTCCCTGACGCCACATTTGTAAATATCCATCATCAATACAACTGCTACCATGCAATTTGAAATAAATATTGCGATGGCAATTCATTATGAAACGTAATATTATGATAAAAAAAAACACAATAAGAACTGGAGACCAAGTAATATTGCTATACTTAAAATTGCATTCTTCAGCTGTAAAAATTTAAGTCCGGTGAAACCTGTAGAATCTGTCATGTTGGTTATCAATATGCTTCTCATGGAGGTCCGGTGATGATGGGTAGTGCCTGTAAAATTTCAGGTCTGTACATGACTTGCTTTCAGTTTCCAACAGTTAGGTGCGAGAGAAACTGAGCTTCCTGGTGTTCTCGAAACTATAATGCGAAGCACAAAGGCGATTTGCTATTTGGCGTGTTGTCATTTTCCTGTCTTGTCTTTGTTTGTTGAGTATTACCCCACGCCACGTCTCTTCATCATGATAACTCTAACAACCCTCTAAATTTATTATGCTATCGTTCTTCATTTACAACAACCCATACACATTTCATATGTGATGAAATATATATATATGTTCACCCAAATAAAATAAGTACCTACGTCATATTTACAGCTATTGAGATAAATTGAAAAACAAAAAAACCCTGTAAATCTGCCTTTGTCACATGCTGTACCTAGGCAAATATCTGATTAATTTCACACACATTAAAAGTCAGTGTTTACAGTGGGCACTTTTACACAATGTGTATCTCATGATGTAGAGCTGAATTATGTAAAAATATGAAATTGGTCAAAAACTGACTTAGGCATTTATTTAATTAGGGTGACGTATTGATTATGTTTCATTCCAAGTTCTGTGTTGATTGGTTTAATTATGCGGAATTCCATCCATTATTCTTTTCCAGATATCTATTCACATATTAAACCCTCATTTAAAACACTGTCTTTTCATTTTTACAGGTGTAATGCTGGTTGTTTAGGATTACATTTCCAACTGAACCATTGCACACGGACCTGCACTGCGGGGAATCGCGAGGACGTCTTGGTTTGGCTTGAGTGGAACACATTTGACACGACAACTTAATGAAGGATCTTTTTGGCTTTGAACTTAGAAATCTGATCAATTTGCGGGTAGCAGACGATTATATTTCAACTTAGATCACGAAACAGCCATTTTATTTTATTTTGGGCTACACATCTTCAACCATTAACGACTTCCTCTTCCTGTATTTGACCTCCATGTTGACCAGGTCATGCAACCCCTGCTGACCGGAATTGGTGTAGAGTTACCACCCCTGTGTTGTTGTTGTCCGAGTTACAATGTAGAATAAACAGGCGCAGAAATTGGACCAAAAGACTAATTTCATCGCGAGTCCCTTATCGATACAGCTGTTGATGTAAGGGATACCAGACAGGCACTCGTCCCTTGTATTGTCTAGAGAGTACTGTATGTGAAGTGTATTAAACGATCCTTTTAATTGGAACTGGACAAAGGAGTGGACGTTCACAGTTCCATGATAATGGGCAATAGAATTAACCCAAGGATATTTGTTTGTCCAATATTGTTGCTGTTTATGATTCATATTTGTTTTAGAAAATGAATGCTTAAAAATATCGTTGTGTATATAAGACATTTGGAAAAGGGTACATAATGAATTATTCCAATCCTTATCTTTATTTATATAAATAGTGAAGCACTCTTTGAATGAGATTATTCGCTGTATAAAATCGTCTCAAATCAATTTTGACTTTCGTCTTTTTATTATGTTTTTTTTGTCACTCTTCTTAAAGTGACAACGGCATCATGGGCGTTTGTTTCAAAGGCATTCCTATTTGAGATACTTACTTACATAGGGTTTAAACTTTTTATCAGATAAGGTTTCGATTATACAAATATCTGGCTTGTTAACCAAGACCTGGCATCATTCGCAAAGATAATCATCGGATTGATGTATATTATTATATATAGTACAATATACCAGGTAACGAGGTTATCAAGTTTTTGGCAAGCCATCGTTACTTTGGTTTCAGTTATATCGTTTAGCTTTTGAACTCAAAGCCAACTTCAAGGCGCATTCCCACGGCACGATCTATAGTTAGATTTAAAAGGGGTTACATTTATTTGCAGCACTATAATTTTGATGGTCCGAAACAATGGACCAATCAACACACCGCAAATAATTGGAATCCCCTTGCAATCCCCGTCAGAATATGTAACTTAACAAAGCATGCTGAATCAGTATCTGCTATCTTTGTCCCTTCATGTGACGCAAATATAACATAATAAGTCTTTGGATTCAACATTAGTAGATCAATTAAACAGGACATGTAACCGTGATCTTTAACGCTATTGATTCCAAGAATTACATTTAGTCGGTCGCATACGTATCTCAAATTTATTTACTTTATTATCATCGGAATTCGGTGTTACAGCTAATCTGTGGCATACATTGCAAAACATATGCGTTATTTACGCAATTAAAAGACAATTTACTGGGCATTCCTTTCTTTGTTGTCCAACGATAATTTCGTTTCACTCGAATAACGATTGTGACATTTTGTTACAAGTCTCGTAGCCCACGGATCTGACGTTCTTAGAATATCTCAGCCATCTGAAAATAGGTAACCATGTATTAAGAGTCAAGAAACGTATGACAATTCTTTCAAAGATGGTTTTGTGTTGTCAATCCAACCACCTCCGATAAGTCATCGTTGGGACTATAGTTTCTACTTCATCTAGGACATAGCTTGTAAGCCGGTGTTAAACCTGTAGATGAACATCAAGACAGCCTAAATATAACCAGAAATGATAAGCCAGTGTTATTATGGCTAGCCACACGGGACATAAAACACATTATCGACATCTAAATAAATGTCCATCGCTCATGATGAGTCGGGTTCTTCTGAGATTTGCCCAAGGTGTTTATTTTCTTAATCGCAAACTTTGAGATAAAGATGGCGCCAAATTTGGTTCAGTGCGACATCTGGAAGAAAGAAATAACACACACCAAATGGTTGCAAATTTAGCTGAAATTGGCATCCGTTAATGTAGAATCAACAAGAGGTATATCAGTTATACATTTTGAAGGCTTTATTCGTGATGTAGAAGTAGAAGAACAGTTTTTTTTAGCTTTCAACTCCCGCGAGAATCGTCCATGAAATATTTTCTGCTGGTATTTATTACATATATTGCTGAATAAATCCGTTTAAGCTTTTTGCCAGATAATTTGATATAAACTTCACTGTGATACTTTAACAGGCTAATCGCACAATTCTTTTTCACGGGTGTTAACCATGTGGCAGGTGTTTGAATAATGGTACAAACTCTTCCATAAGATATCAGTCGCATTGTAATTGTCTAGCAAGAATACCTGGTCAATGCTTTCTATGTGACACACATTAAATGGAACAGCTAAAGATTTTAAAAAATACATAGTGCTTTGCTTTGTCGTAGCCAGCTCCTCAGAGGCTAAAAAATAAAGAAGGGAAAAATATTCGCCGAATACCACTGTTCAGTATTAACCGTTTCGGACAGCTGTAGGCTTACCCTTAATTGATACGCATCTTGAGAATGGAGTACGTTTTTCCTGGCTGTTTTACTCCGGCTAATCACGGATCATGATAAACACAAGCTGGCCCTTCTCTACTTCTCATATCACTGTCTGTTTATCCTCGGACCTACAACACAAGATCCCTGTTATAAACGTGTGAAATGGACCAGACGTAAACGGAACTCTTCAGGGGCAGAGGTATTTTTGTTAGGTTCGCGCGCACGGAAACCTTTCTGTCGCCTGCTATCTGATAAGATGAGTGATTAGAGAAACAACCTAAAAGCTGACCGATATATTGTGTAAAAAGGCGCCTGGTTTAGCCCTCTTGATTCGTGTCGGACGAAATGCACGGACACGACAATGTGTCAATGGTACTGAAATGTAAATAAAGCAGTTTAACCGGCGAAGTCACAGATTACATACACTGACCATTTTGATTTCTTCTATTGAAGGTAAAAATAGCGCCATGAAATAAAGACATTCCACCACTATATCAACAGTTACACATAGAGAATTATATGTGATTGTGGCTATTTTTATATATATATAATGTCAGATGACTGATACAAAATGAGTGATACACACGACCATATGTACGGAAGGAACTGCATGTTTTTACAACACAGATACGCCATTTTATCTGCACAGAATGCACTCGATTGGATTAGTACTTGGTAAATAACAAGGGTAACGAAAGGGGTAAAGTGCAGACACGCTTTGCTAATGAAAAACTGCAATACTATTTGGCACATTTGATCAAAAGTCGTGTCTGTCTATCGCGATAACGTCCAACGGCGAGACGGGAAGTTTTTTTTTACTCCTACTTATAATCTAAGATGTTTATATGAATTTCTCCTGTGATGTATAATTCGTGAACTGATTGAAAGTCGTCTGAAGTCTTTGTGCCCAGCTGTGTCCTAATTAAGCCATTTTCTTCTTCCCCCACCTCAGCAGGTTTTGAATGCAGTCTGTTCTATGGGTATGTCCCCAATACAATCTTCCCTACGGCGCCAAATGAATAAGCTGTCTCATGAAACAAAATTTTGACAAATCTCTTTGCACCAAGTCCCTTGCTTCTGGTGCGTGAAAAACTAATCTGCAAACTGCACATACTAATATATGTGTAACGACTATGATTAACGATACATGTGGATACATCTGGTATAATTTCTTCGTTTTACCTCACACTGTTTTCGTCTCCTTCCTGAAAATAATATTAAAATTAGCGGAAATTGAATCATCACGTTGTTGTGTAGTGTCGTATGTAGTACTTTTTTACTTATGAAAACTTGCCAAGATGACTAATGACCTTATTTGCAAACACACATCAAATATATGTTGGTGGATAGAAAGGCCTATATCGCACTGTCAGCACTTTTAGTAAGATCATTTAAAACATCCAGACCGTGACTCACGACATGTGATCAACGAGGTTTTACGCGATAATTTCCATTTACAGGTAAAGTGTACTAATTACTACTTTCAGGATCACATGAAAAGTTAAGTTGCTAATTGCCCTGTCGAGTCATATTACTTCACTCAAAAGGGAAATTAAATGCCATCCTAAAAGACAGGTATTCAAACATATCGCCAGAGTTTCAAATACCTACCATTGTGTCCAGTAATATTGAACCTTTATTCAATGAAGCCTTCTCATGGCTTTGACAGAGAAATTATTAATTTGTGTGTATGCATGTGACTGGGAATTTACGCGGTACTTAAGGTTATTTCTCTATTATGAAGGCGTGCCCGCATATGGATGGAGGAAACCACCCAACACCTCATTGACAGCAGGAAATAACATGGCAGGCCAAAGCACCAAGCAAAGACGGCTAATTGTTACCGACATAGCTCAAAGAATAGCAGCATAGTGGTGATCGTGTGCGCTTACTAATCATACTTTGATGTACTGTTTTTGGGATTGAGTCCGTCTGTCGACCATTATGTATATGAGTGAATCACATGATGTGGCTCCGGCATTCGCGGCGGAGGTTTTTTTATCATGCCTGCACATTTATTCCCCACAATTACAACTGTTGGGCGGACCGAGTTGCTATAACCAGAATATAGAGCTACACTCCCGGGCGAACAACTTGATCAAGGTTCTAGTTAACTGTCCTTGTTACAAATTCATCTACCAATAATTTATGATAATTATACACCTTGCCTACAGCTTTCGTTATGGAGTCGGTATTTCCGGTAAATGGTGAAAACCAGGATGAACACCGTAAAAGTCTCCTAGTTACCTCATCAGTCAACGAGAAACTTCACTTTCATACCTTAGTTAGTAAAGTGGTTACTTTAACCCTTCTTCTTGTACGGGACATTGAAGAGGTCTAACAGTTACCGATAAACTCCACTTAGGCCTAAATACCTTAGTTATAAAGGTGGTAACGTCAAACCTTCTTCGTGTACGGTACATTAAAGAAGTTCAGTAGTTACCGAGAAATTCCACTTAAATACCTTAGTTAGAAAGGTGGTATCATCAAAACTTCTTAGGCTACGATACATTGAAGAGGTCTAGCAGTTACCGTGAAATTCCACTTTTATACCTTAGCAAAAACGCTTTAATACATTAGTTAGAAAGGTGATCGGTAACGTCAAACTTCTTTTGTGTACGTACATTAAAGGGGGCTCAGCAGTTACCGATAAATTCCACTCAAGTACGTAAGTTAGAAAGGTAGTAACGTAAGATCTTTTATTTCTTCAAACTATTACTACGTAGTCGTGGCAATCCAACTTGTTAATGACAGAGGGTTTTCGGCGAACATCAAGGATGATCTAGCCTTTGAACGCAACTCAATACTTTGGGATAAACCCCCGCCAATGGGTTCGTCCAAATTAGGGGAGTCACGTGGTCGACATCATGTCCACACTACACTTGCGGAAAGCCCAAACTGCTTAAAAATAGGTAAATGTGTAATGTTGGTCAAAATAAAAGTTATGAGAATGTTGATTGAGAGCTTTAAAACGAACTGCATTGCTTCCCAGTTGTACGACGTCATTAACTAGTATCGGTGTATTTACTCAGTTGGAATTTGGCTGAAGACGAACGCGTAATTAACGATATTCTTTCAAATTTCAGTACAAACATTGTCCTGATTTATGACGAAATAATTAATATTGTATCCGATGGTTGTATGAAGTCAACGGTTTCAATAAAATGCGATCATGCCTGTTTAATTTACTCATAAAGAATAACATATGACCTGTGCAGAAATGATTGTGGTAAATATATATTCACTGGATGATACAGAGTTCTGGAGATATAAACAATATGCAAGCGTAAGCAGAAGAATGGTCATACGGTTTTAAACAAGAGCACGAAAGTTTGTCCAGACATTCCGGGCACCATGGCATTTTATTTGGGGCCCTCCATGGTTTTTTTTTTTTAATTTCTTTAATCTCTTCTATGAAGTCTATATCAGCTACGTTTATTTCTTTTCTAACCTCAATAATAGCGATTTTTGTGTACTGTCATTTATTCCTGCTCCAAAATAATGCTGTATAATTGTTAAATAATAATCATTTGAATTTATTGTTTGGGTCTACTACACTCCCCTCTGTAATTGTAATAATTTATCAAATAAAGGTGAGTCAAACATTGTGTGCTGCTTACTTCGCGAACAAATACGTTAAGATACGGTCAGTATCCCCCATTAGCGAGTCGCTGATTAAACCAAACGGATGGGAATCTGATATCCTGATGAAATTGTGTAAATTAAAACAAAACATTGTGGGCGTGATCCTTAGATTGATTGACTGTCATCTTCACAAGACAGATCCATTCATTCACATCTCCGTGTAATAAGAATGAACGGTCAGTGTGGGAAAATCAATTCACGGCCACTCGGTGCGTGTGGGTGGGAGGCGGACAAGAATCCAAGAGTTATCGTTCAATATATCTATCTATCTAAATGTTCGTAATTAATTAGGCCATTATAAACAGCAATCCTGGGGAAAGCCCAAATCTCGTCTTTATTGCGCAGCTGTTGAATGTCTACACCTGTGTTTAATATCAATAGTGAAGGGTCGGTTTGTGCTGGACTTGCTCGAATGATAGTATACACTGAACCTGTGTTTCAGCCAATGAAACTCACTGCTGCTAAGGTCTATAGACTAACTATAGCCCTTTAGATCATCATACAATCATCAACAGTTTTGGGGATAATGATCTCAAAAAGCATATTAATTGCTATTCAAACAAGTCGGTAACGGGAATCAAACTCACTACCTTGAGTAATGAGCAACAAGCATTGTTTCGTTCACTGTAGATTATGTGTGAACTGATAACGAACATAGTGTCCATGCATGGTCACTTCCCAGACAGTATTTCTCGGCGCTTGTAACACACAATAGTGTTCCAAATGATGAAAGTAGTTTCCCCTGTACATATTGCCACTTTTAAATTGACCGAAGTTAAAACGGAAAATCCTTGGAGATTTAATGATAAGAATTCCTTAGTACTCGAGGTAACTTATTCTGACCTAAATCTGAGTGTAAAGAATTACTGTTCATAAACTTATCACATAATATCACAACGGTGTAGCTTAATTATATCAGACTGATTTGGCGTTACATCCGATATCATGCTATATAAACTACATTATTTTGCGACTACACAGTAGGTAATTAATCGTGTTAGATCACAACTTATATTTACAAAGAAGAGTAACAATTACAATTTTCTAGACGTAGTAATTGATCACTTTCCACAAGCACCAGTTTTCCGACTCGTTGATAGAATATAAAACATGGTGAAAAATTCTGATTGTGTGTGTATAGCATGTGCATAAATGGATTCTAGAAAGTGGCGTTAAAATGGACTATATAATTTATTGTCTTATTTCTCGAGTTGCCATATAATACGCGCAAGTATCAATGCTTTTCACCACACGACATTTAGTAATGAGTTAGGTACATGATTTATTACATGGATAGTGAAACATAACAGCAATCTTGCCGGCTGCCAGAGTAAAATAAACGGTCACCTACAACCCGGATAATCTGAAGATGGTATCGCCTTCTAAAATGTCCAATTCTCCTTTTATCAAAGTCAAGCCCCATGAAGCCGTCAAATGTATTAGTGTAACTTTACTTGCTAGATGTACCTCTGATTATATAAGATAAATCATGTTCCTAATTTCCGTTAGCTTTAGAGGGTGTGTGCGCAGTGGGGTATAACACCGCTTCCGGTCAACGCGAAATTGATGAATCTGAAATGTCAAGGGAGATAATCGTGTCTTCACACAGCTGTCGAGTACATCTCAGTTGTTGCGTAACTTCACGCGAATAACAAAGATAACATTTCATTCTTGACAGCCTGTCTTCTGAGATTCTTTAAGTAAAGCTATTTTAGATACACGGCTATCTGCTAGAGACATTCGTTCAAGCTTTCGAAATACGATACCTGTTGCATAGTGAAAAGGTGTTCGAAATCGCACTGACGTTTAAAAGGTGGGTGTATTAGTTTGCATTAAATATATTTTGTTGACCTATATACCAGTCCTATCTTCATTATCTTTGACATTTCAACACATATAGGGTTACAATCTTTAAACCTTATTCCACACAGCGTTTTAATATAATAAAAGAGGTAATTACTTTGAGGCATTCTGTGAAACAAAAACCAATGTCGTCATTTAGTTTCTAGATTAACAGTTACAGTCAGATATGCGCACGTGAGCTTTCTGTGGTCTGGTGAGTAAAGGCCAGACCAAGCTTTAAAGTTGTGGGGGTTGTCTTATGTAGTAAATTCACATCAATGTCTTCCTGCAATGTGTTTTACTAGCAGAAGCGTAGCCTATACTTAGCGTCAACTCAACGTCATTCTTGCTCAGCGTGAACTTAAGGCGTTCTAAGCTAAACACAACCTTTTCCGGACAGCGATCTTAGAATTAGATAAGGGCGATACTATTACATTTGAGACAGGTAGAAAGGATAATTTTTGGCAGGGAAAGGATTTTAAAAACGGAAGAGATCCTCTTTTTTTATCCAACCAGACTATGAACTTATACAACTATATCATACAACTAGGGATGTTATTTGAAATATCGCCCACACTATTGGATCCCATGCCTTTTCGCAGCATATGCTTCTGCTTGTTAATTTGCGACTTCTGTCTTAAGGTTCTTTCTTAAGCGAAACGGCAGATTTGAATGGCGTCTGCCTCCTGATCCATAAGTGTAGGAATAAGGAATGAGGAGGCTTTAGTTTTATGAAACTCTAACGTTTATTTCTCTTAACAATCTGTTACGACAGAACCAAAATTGGTAATCCAATTACACGCATTAATGATTATTTGGCAAGTGAACTAATTACGATAATAAATTTACTTTAACGGTCACTGTTTACTTCTAGATTGACTGACTACATGTTATAAACAGGCTAATTGCGCCTTACGCGTAGGCATACTTAAAAAATTCTATCCCTACGCATATTCACAAGCACGGCATTTTCCACCTGGTCAATGTCCAGCCGGTTATATAATCAACCATCATAAGTTCATAACTGTTAAATATACGAGACAATTAAATAACTAAATAATACGTCTTGTCAGCTTGGTCACAATCAATCAAGTTACATGTACGATAAGGTTTCCTGGATTCTTATTGGCAGTGCAAAGGGTCGACAGACCGACTAGTACCGGTAAGTGGTACATTGGAATAGGATCAGCATTATAGGCCGACACGTTAAGCAGAGTCACGCCCGGAATAAGTTGCCTTTAATTTATGTTCAAGAATTTATTTTAACAGTGGCATAACATGCATGTACTGATTTTGTTTTGTCGTTTATACTATTGTGCTAGTTTTTTTTTGTCATTTTAACAATCAGTCCTATTTCTACAGGCAATCCCAGTTTCTGAAACTGAAAATAAAAT
>JAVFBX010198864.1:0-23165 GCA_034783855.1 Mopalia kennerleyi | reverse complement strand
CGCCTCCTACCCCGAATAAAGGATGTTAACACTTAAACTTACCATATTTTCATATATAAATGAACTCCAAATGTAGAGTGGATAAAAGTTGCTACACGCCAAAATTTCCGATTTGTATTGAAGGGGAGTGGTGTTGGGTATGTAAAAATAAATTAATTCATACTATCATAGAAATAGAGGACTTTTATCACAAGTTGACGATTTTGTGTTAGTTTCCTTGTCTTGATATAACAGTTTACAATAGAATTGCATATATTGTCTATAGGGTCTACACGCACAACTACCTTCAAACCTTGTCTTATAGGGTCTACACGCACAACTACCTTCAAACCTTGTCTTAATCCTTTTTATTTTTGATTATGATATGAATTGGCTAAGCTATGATGTCTGCAAGTATTTAGTTCTGGTAAAATACCCAAATCTGGCCATAAAATGTTTGTATATGCACTTATATATTACGTATACATTTGTTTTTAATATATTGTTGACCCCTTATGTACATTTATAAGTAGTATAGCAAGGCCAACTCGGTTATCATTTGCTATTACATAATAAGGAAGGCTTCTGCGTTATCAAGTATTATAATTATTTTGTGAGTTATATGTAGGGTGGGAGAGGGGGGCAGTTTGATCCTCCCTTACATATAAAGAAGGATGTGTGCGTTAAGGTTATGCTTTATTGAGTACTAAGGCTCGGGGAGAGCAATGTCCGCTACGCGACGCCACAGGTTGTTCGTGATGGCCGTGGTTCTAGGAGTTGAAGCCGTTGCCTAGAAAGGGGGCTTTTTGATTGAAATTGTGTTTTTAGGGCCGCTTCCCGTGATGGATTTCGCGGCCCGTCAATCACATGCTTTATTTTCATATTATTTACAATAATTTTTGATTAATTTAGTTTACATTGCCATATTTTAATTAAAAAAGAAAGAAGAAAAATAGAGTATTTAAAATAAAAAATGTCAACCACCTATGAAATGTTTTTATATCACTCAGCGTTATTAACTATTTAAACATTAATTGGCAAATTATATCTTCTCTTTTCTGATGCCAAAGAGTTGGAATGTATGGTGTTGTTCGAAGAGTTCACCGAAGGTGACAAGTCACCCAAAGCTAACTGGAGGATTAACCCCCGATGGACAAACAACAATGGCCTCTTTCAAAGATAATCACATTTGATCTTGATAACTTGGCAGCCGGCACTCAGACCCACTTGGGAGTGGTTAGTTTGGTCAGAAATACCGACCCCCCGTCATTTAATTACTCAGAACCTGCTATGTAATCAACACATATTAACCAAGAAACACAGCATGTAACTAAATAAGTAAGGGCGTGGGGATAAGACTCGTGAGCCGTAAATAATTGTGAACAACAACAATTCTACGTAACGTGTAAGGTATATAAGGACAACAGAATTAGTGGGATTCAGTCATATACGTACCGTCACAGACAGCACATAACAATATAGTGTGAGAATGGATTTCCCTTTACCGATTCGCTCAGTCACATCCACCATGGATTTCTCCACGCCCTTGTTCGTGGATACTAACATTGTATACCAAATAGATGAGACGAAATTTATGGGATTACAGGAAAGTTCACATGCCTCAGAACCGGCCCTGACAGTGGATTGTAATATAACATGGATCTCAAATAACACATGTGATGATCTGCTCGGAAGCCCAATAACTGATGAGGATAACCAGGACCTTTATAACTTAATAGGTAAGTTACCATTTATATCAACTATCCACAATGGGCTATGAAAGAGTTTTCGTGTCCTTTCTTACTACTATCTGAATGGTATTCTTTCCAAAACCAAAATTGACATCAGGGTTTTTTTTTCTCCTCATATTGTAAAATTATTATGGAATATATCCTTTGTATGTTTGATTTATTCCCCAATGTATGTTTTCTCACCGTTGATTATTTTTATCATTTTAGAATCCTTAGATGTTGAAGACACGGTGCTCTTTCCGGTTGATGCCGCTGTCAATGTTTTAGATTTACCAGAAATGACGTCAGAATCATCAACAGTGAACATGTCTGTTCCCAAAACAGATCATATTGTATTCACATCCATCTTGGACTTGGCAGAGGAAAATGGACATGCGATACAGTTGAATTGTGAATCCTCGCATCGTTTGACATCAAACACGGACTATTCAGTTAGTATGCAGGAAAGCCAATCTCCAAAGTGTGAAGTGTACCACCAGGTGCCCAGTTGTCGACTCACAAACATTAAGAAAACATCCAAACGGAAGAGACACCTGCCGTCTGCTATTCAGGAGGACCCGAAAGACTCGACTCAAACGGAATACCAGATGTCTTCAAAAAGAAGGAAAATAGATCTGAACGAATCCTGTCTATCTTATTCCTCTAGTGATTATTGTTTAGACGGTCTTATGGATGACATTTTTTCACAAATACCGTTTTACCATGAAACAGAACACACATCTAGTTTCTGTTACAGTCCCGTCAAGCGGTTTGTGTGATTGACAGTGAACAATACGACTAAGCGGACAGTTCAGATATATTATTACGCATGGTGCTAAAATTCATTTAATTGTTTCAGTATTTAATTTACAATATTTATTCTTTACTTTGAAAAAGTGCTCACATATATATATCGGTACATTTGCCAACCTTGATTTTGAAACAAAAATACATATAATCCTAATGAATATATACAGTTTTTCAATCGATTTGTTTATTTGCTTCATATGTAGATTTTATTTAGTTGTGGTTTATTCGATATTTAAGATATGAAGTGACGAATTCAATTAATACATATGAGGTCAATAATGTGTAAATAGCACGCCTTCAAACAGTGATTAGCGATTATGGCCCTTATAAAACATGTTTGAAGACACTGTAGCTAACCAGAAGCTGTTTGCGCATCTGTACAAAATCTTTCACACCATCAAATTGGTTGGCGTTGTGTTAGACCTCTGTGGGTGTTAGTGTGTCAACGATATAAGACTGGTCGTATTGAAAGATTTCTGTGGAATACCTATAGTTTAGTTACATATGCAATGTTTTCAACACAACTAGATCCGCTACCAATACAGTGTTTTATTTATCTATAGACCCGTTACTAATGCGATGTAACTACATTCACTTAGGTGAAGTTTAAGAGTTAACTAGATCTTTTATGTAATTGCTGTTTTAGAGTTATAAATGTAATCTAATATATTCTATGTACTATGTTCTCGAATGATGGTAGACTATGTTGTCAAACATGATTGAGGTAATAGCATACATGGTTTAGCGGGATATGTACAGGCGTTCACAGATTCGTGTTCATAGACGTGTTTATAATAGTCAAGTCTGTGATTACAATATGCATATCATGGAAGCGGCCCTAAAACAACGATTTCAAACAAAGAGATTTTGGACGATTTTGGACGAATAATCGGCAAATCTAATAGAAACGTGCTGCCGAAATTTGGCACCATCAATCTCACATTTGTTTAACATCCGAATATAACTCCTACATATCATGCATAACATAATAAGCTGGGTTCTCGTATGTTTACACCTGTCATTCGTTCACAAACAGCTTGGTACTGAGAGAGATTTAACGCTTTGGAATTTTCATACACACACGATTGGCTGTTATGTTAAATCAGTGAAAGTTATCTTTTCACAAATTTACAAGCTAAACTTTGTGACGCATCGAGAAAATTGTATATAAACTCTGCCTAAGGTTTCACTGTTTCAATTAGAGGATTATAATCACCAGTTAACACTGAGTTGTCGAACACACATCGTTTTGGTTATTGCAAAATATCACCTGTCTATTACTCAATTAAGACATTTAATTTCCCGAACTGATCCAACATATAAGAAGCGGAACATAAATATGAAGGCAATTTTCCCCTGTTTTGTTAAATGTTTTTTAGCATCCCATTTGTATTTGTCTCTTCTGCATAGATGAAAACAATAATTAATACCACATGGACATAATACAATAATCATGACCATCAGAATGCTGTGTTGTGATCCTCACATGAGTTGTAACATAGGTTATTAATTTCTGGTATTGTGACATTACCAAAACGTGATGCGCATTATTTCACACTGAAGCAAACTGTTAAAGATGAGCCACAGCTCTGTGATTCTTTATCAACAGATTGAGCAGCGCTCGTTAATCAGGTCATCTATGTCTGGTTCACTTGTACTACGCTTGAGGTAGCTCTTTGAAACATTGACATAACTTTTTATATAGCTGCATTTTGGTCGTTTGATTTGCTTTTGGTAAAGTCATTTAACTGGGCATACCAATAGGTCTCCGTTTTGCGTCACGTGTGATGTTTACCAGAAAAAAAAAATATATAGTTTGTACCCGGAAGTACCTTATCACCCATGTAACCCACCTGTTGACTTGGTTTTATTCAGTAAGTACAAAAACAACAAGACTAACCGTGTTAGTTTGTCTGTTTGAGATATAAGTGATTTTATCCTGTGGTGAAACTTTGACAGGCTCTCTGTTTTCTCACCCCACTCCTCACCCCGGGGCTAAGCTGAGGGCTCCTCGCCCTTACATTGTAACAACAGTAAACGGGTGAGAAAGGGGGATTTACACAATTTAAACCCCTGAGTTCTTCTAAATAGTTTAATCAGCTTTAATATATTAATGGATGAGAGGGTCACCTGTTGTTCAGCTAATGGACAGGAAATCACATAGATCTCCTGAGACACAGAAATCAGTAATAGCAACATTATCATCACATTGTACTCTATGTTAATCCGCACAGTGAGATTTAACGCTTAATTACACGACATAATCTGAACGCACCATGCCTTTTCTATACGTTATAATGAATAAAGACTATCGTAACGATACCAAAAAACAAGGCCTATTAGTGGCGAAAATACCCATTCTCCAATTTTGCAGAAGTGCTAAAAACATTCATGTATTTCGAGTATGCAGAATGTCTCAAGCACATCTCGGAATTCACAAACAACAAATCTTGAAGCTGAATCGTTTATATTAACTACAAGATAAAACGATCTCCAAAAGTTATATATTGACAGGTGAATCATATGCCGACAGTAGTTATCTGCACTTTGGTAATTGACTTCGGAAATACAACAGTGCGTGTTTTTATACGATCAGGATGGACATCGTGCGGGGTGCTTGTTTTAAAGAAAACCATACCACTTTATACACCAATCTACCAATGTTAATGTAACTAATTTGGTGCTTTATATATTTATTTAAGTAGGATGTACTACAGCCTGAAGACCACCAGGAGGTCTCTTCACAAATAACAGATTATATATTAACATGATTGGAGGTTGAAAAACCTTAAATTAATCCATGTAAATTACACAACATATAGTCACGAATTACACAATGCAAATATTGAATAGTGTTATTATCAATAAATTTTTAGCAATATATATATACCGAATTGCTGTCATATTTACAGTCTACATTGCAATGTTAATGATTGCTTTCAATTTACGGGCCTTACAATTGGTTTAACCATGGCATATCATTGACAACTTTACAGTAACGTAACATCATTCAGACCATGTTTAATTTTCAGAACTCGCTCTCATAAAATTATTTGCAAATACGCACCTCCTCATTTTATGTCATTTTATCAGCAAACAGGTAAGGCAAAATGATAGATATATTCGTTTAACTCAAGATCCTGTATCTGCTGATCTGCCAACTATCCCTTTTGAAAGGAAACACTTTCTTTCGTTATTTAGGAAACGTAATTATGTAACGCAGTATTGTGAAAAAAAAATGATTACAGTTGTTTAATTTGTCCCACTTCCCGTGTATGGATTCCACGGCCCGACAACCACATTATTCTCTCATTTGGTTACAGTAATTTTTTTAAATATTAATTTATTATTTTAGCAATATTTTACAAATATAAATATACTAATAATATTATGACGATAAAGTTTTCCTATTAAAAATAATAAAGTACAACTAAATCGCGTAATTATTATACAAAGTTTATTAAAGGTTATTATTGTCGTCTTTTGTCACTTTATATTTAATATTGATTTATGCTCTCGGATAATACACATATAAACAATCCATGTTGCAATGTATAACGTGTCAGTACTTGATCTCTTAATGAAATCCTCTCTTAAGATGTGGATTCAATTGGGTATCCGGTCCGATGACATCTGTGTGTGAGCTAAATGAGGGTTAGAGTGGGTGTCCCGCCAGCCCCGGTGGTAACAGGTAAACAATGATGTGTGGTGTTGCACATCGGCCTGTTTAATGTGAAGAAGGTGATATTATTGGATTAAAGTTACCTCTCCTGAAACTTGACAACATACACCCTGATTATTTCCGCACAATTACAGTCGCTTCAATTTATAATTTTACCGATAACTCCTGTTATACCGAAGATCATTTACATTGTAATTAGGTATTCGTTTTGGGAATTCCATCAGATAAGAAATACCAGATGACGTCATCAAACATCATTAAACAGTTGGAATCGTCTGAAGATAGCAGGAGAAATGCTGACATTTTCAGTTCTGTGTAAAACAAAACAGTCTTCATAATATGCTTTCTGGAACACACAAAAAAACGAAGAGAAAGTATGATATTCAAAAATGTCAGAAAAGAAGAAAACTCGACTGTTTCAATATATCTTCATGATAATCGTCTGACGAGCAACTTAACATAAACAAATGTAAATTCAATAAATACAAATGTATCAGATAATATAACGTATGATTTTAAAAAGTATTCTTTTGCTAACCCACAATTTAGTAAACAAGAAAACACAACCAATTCAATACATCTTCGTGAGTTCAATTAAAATCTCTTAACCGTTTGACGATAAAATATTTCATAAATAATGTAAATTAAATTAACAGCAACCAAACGGCACTTATGGAATTTTCGGTTAAATATGATAGAATTGGCATCCATACAATGTTTTATTTATTTAGAAATATCATGTCTAAAGATCAATTAATTATGTCAAAGCTGGTATTCAATGTCATTTTTATTATTCTACCCTAAAAATGAAATGCTATAGAAAAATATATATATTCCAAGATATTGCTTATGAAGGAAAAATGCGTTTAAAATTAAAGAACTATCTCAAAATGAATATTAAAATAGATTAGCTAACCTTCAACATCCATTAGCGTTGAGTTTAAAGCTACACGCTTAAATGTTTGACAGTAATCCCATCATTTATTTAATACACTTTAATTGTTAAAGAATATTGTGGAAAATAAAGCAAACAAATTATGTAAAATTTACAAGCAGCTGTTATGACCATGGAAACATGTATTCCTCTCGTGCCACCTGGAGTGTAATGAAAGACCAAGCTAAGGTCTAATTGGTGAATACAGCAAAAAATTATCGGATGGTATGTGAAAACACATCATGTTCCAAGGAAGGATAGTTTGACAATGAACAGGGTGTTTGGTCATCAGGGCACATTTTATGGAATAAGTAGACGAGAATAGAACGCAACAAACCATATTCACTCATTCTTACCACGGGGCTTTATAGCTCCATGTTCTTACACATCACCGCAACAAAGCTCTAGAGGAGCTTGTTACATATAGTTCTAGGGGAGAACGTGACATCTGTATCTTTCGATTAAAGCGGCCCGGGTGTTTTAAAGGATACGATATATTTGTTCATAATATATAGTTATTGATTATGTTGTTAGCCAATGGTATAATTGTACTTATCATTTATTGTTATCAATTATATGAACATATCCAGAGCATTGTATCTCCACCATATAATTCACAATAAGAACAAAATGATCTTCACATAAGTTGAAGTAGACTAAGGATTTATTTCGTGCGGGAATTCTATAAACTCTGATTCGCATAATCGCCAACTGATACTTCTACGCCCAAAATGTCAACCGCATATGTAATATTTTAAAATTAAGTCTTCTCGCTTGATTAATTATGTAAATGTTTAATCGACAGATTTTGTCTTGCGTTTTCTGATGCCAGAGAGTCGGAATGTATGGGATTATAATTAAACATAGGTGTTGTTCGAAGAGTTCACCGAAGGTGACAAGTGATCCAAAGCTAACTAGAGTATTAACCGCCAATGGTAAAACAACAATGCCCCCTTTCAAAGATAATCCCATTTGATCTTGATAACTTGGCAGCCGGCACTCAGACCCACTTGGGAGGGGTTCGTTTGCTCAGAAACACCGACCCCATGTCATTTAATTACTCAGAACCTGCTATGTAATCAACACATATAGGGCGTTAACAAAGAAACTCAGCATGTTACTAAATGAGTAAGGGCGTAGGGAAAGGATCGTGAGCCGTTGATAATCGTGAACAACAACAATTCTATGTAACGTGTAAGTTATAAAAGGACACCAGAAGTAATGCAAATTCAGTCATTGACGTACAGTCACAGACAGCACATAACAATATATTGCCAGAATGGACTTCCCATTACCGATTCGCTCAGTCACATCTGCCATGGATTTCACCACGCCCTTATACGTGGATACCAACATTGTATACCAAATAGATGAGAAGAAATTTATGGGATTACAGAAAAGTTCACACGCCTCAGAACCGGCTCTGATAGTGGATTGTAATAGCACATGGAACTCAAATAACACATGTGATGATTTGCTCGGAAGCACAATAACTGACGAAGATAACCAGGACCTTTATAACTTAATAGGTAAGTTACCATTAATATCATCTATCCACCATGAGCTAGGACAGAGGTTTCGTGTATTTCTATTACAAATATCTGAAAGTATTCTTTGCAAAACTAAAATTGACAACTGGGGATGTTTTCCCCCCTTTTTTGTACAAACATTATGGAATATATTTTTCGAATGTTTTATTTATTCCCCAGGTCGGTAATTCACCATTTATGTTGAGTGATATTCTTTCCAAAACCAAAATTGACATCAGGGGTGTTTCTTACCTCATTTTGTTTAATTTATGGAAAATATCCTTTGTATGATTTATTCATTCCTCAATGTATATATTCTCACCGTTGTTTATTTTTATCATTTCAGAATCCTTAGATGTTGAAGACACAGTACACTTTCCAGTTGATGCCGCTGTCAATATTTTGGATTTACCAGAAATAACGTCAGAATCATCAACAGTGAATCTTTCTGTTTGCCTCAAAAATCATATCGTCTTCACGTCCGTCTTGGACTTGCCAGAGGAGAAGGACCAGGAAAGACTCTTGAATTGTGAGAGCCAATCTCCAAAGTGTGAAGTGTATCACCAGGTCCCCAGTTGTCCACTCACAAATCTTAAGAAAACATCCAAACGGAAGAGACACCTGTCGTCTGCTATTCAGGAGGAACCGAAAGACTCTATTCAAACGGAATACCCGATGTCTTCAAAAAGAAGGAAAATAGATCTGAACGAATCCTGCTTATCTTATTCCTCTAGTGAATATTGTTTAGACGGTTTTATGGATGACATTTTTTCACAAATACCGTTTTACCATGAAACAGAACACACATCTAGTTTATGTAACAGTCCCGTCAAGCGGTTTGTGTGATCCACAGTGACCATAAGACTAAGCGGACAATTCAGATATATTATTACACATGGTGCTAAAATTATTATATGTTTTCATTTTTTTTTGGACAATATTTGTTCTTTACTTTAGAAAAAGTGCTCACTTAAATATATCGGTATACTTGCCAATATTCTGAAACAAAAATACATATAATCCTAATGAATATATAATTACAGTTTTTCAATCTATTTCTTTATTTGCTTCATATGTGGATTTATTTATTTGTGGTTTATTCGATGTTTAAGATATGAAGTGATGATTACAATAAATACAAATGGGATGTGTTATTAGCACATCTTCAAACAGAAAGTAGTGATTATGGCCCTTATAAAACATGTTGAAATACGATGTAGCTAACCTTTTGCGCATTAGTATAAAATCCTCCACAGCATAGTATTGGTTGGCGTTGTGTTAGTCCTCCAGGGGTGCTAGTGGGTCAGTGATATCCGACTGGCCGCATTTAAAGATTTCTGTAGAATAACTAGACTACATATGCAATGTTTTAAACTCAACTAGATCCGTTGCCAATGCGATATTTAAGTGGTAACTAGATCCATTACTAATGCGATGTTTTAAAGTTACATAGATCTGTTACGTATTTGATGCTTTAGTAATCTAATATATTCGATGTACTATGTTCGAGAATGATGGTAGACTATGTTATTGAAGGTGTGAAAGGTGTTTGTTCTCGCATACATGATTTAGCGGGATATGTACTAGTACAGACGTTCACAGATTCGTTTTCATAGACGTGTTAATCAAGCCTGGGATACAATATTCATACCAGGGAAGCGACCCTAAAACCACAATTACAAACAAAGAGATTATGGCGGTAATCAATGGACGAATAATCGAAAAAATCTAATAGAAACGTGTTTGCGAAATTTGAGACCATAAATATCATATTTGTTAGACATCCGAATATTACTCCTACGAATCATGCATAACATAGTTAGCTCGGTTCTCCTTTGATTCTTTACACCTGTAAATCGTTCGCAAACAGCTTGGTCCTGGGTGAGACATTTCAATCCGTGGAATTTTCATCACATCACGCGACAGACTGGCATGATAAATCAGTGAAGATTTTCTTTCCACAAATTTACAAACTAAACTTAGTGACGTACCGAGAAAATTGTATATAAACTTTGACTAAGCTGTCACACATAATCACGGTTCAATTTTAGAGGATTATAATCACGACTTTCACGAGTTGTCGACCACACATCGTGTTGGTTATTGCCAAATATCACCTGTTTATTACACAATTAAAACATTTGTTTCACAAACTGATCCAACATATATTATAAGAAGCGATACATAAATATAAACGCAATTTTCCACTGTTTTGTGAAATATATTTTAGCTTCTCATTTGTATTTGTCTGTAGCATATAGGCACTTGGAACACTCTACTGCATAGATGATAACAATAATTTAGACCAGATGGACATAAGATAATAATCATGACCCACAGAATGATTTGTGATCCTCACACGAGATGTAACGTAGGATATAGACAATTTCAATGCCATCTCGTTATTATTGATACATTCAATTCAAATGTAGCGTTTTTTACACTCTTAGAAAAATATGGCGGAACCCTTTATGGTTCTGCATGGAACTTTCACAGCAACTATTCCAAGCAGTTATCCTTTTCTTATTACATCAAAGAACCGTTTTGTCGTCATAGTTCCATATATAGGGTTCTAAAGAAATGTTTTTGCCATTATGGTTCCTTACAAATGGTTCTATTTTTCTGAAGAACCCTCAAAGAGCCATTATTTTTTTAGAGAGTAGGTTATGTAAAAAGAAAACTTTTGTGTGACATGAAATTACTGGGTTCCAGAGCAGAATGCCGACATGCTTACCCATTAGAAAAAACAAAAGATAAAACGGTTGTTTTCAAAGTTAGGTTAAATATAAACACTCTTATATCTTGTTTGGAGTGTACTTTTAGTAGTCAAGAAATGTTCATTTTATAAGTTCAATTTTTTAAAATAAAAATTTCTTCGTGAAAATGTAGGTTTACAACAGCCAACCAATACTAAGTGCAGGCTATATTTCAGACATTAGTAGCTGTTTATCGATTCGACAGTCACAAAGTCATTAATTTCCGGTAGTGTCAGATTGTCAAAATGTGATGCGAATTATTTCACACTGAAACAAATTGTTAAAGATGAGCAATAGCTCTGTGCTTCTTGAGTAGCAGCGGTCATGAACAAGGTCATCTATGTCTGGTTCACTCCTACTATATTTCCGGCAACTCTTATAACATTGACATAACCTTTTATATAGCTGTATTTTGTTATGTTTGTTATGCTTTTGGTGCCATCATTATACTGGGCATATCAATAGGTCTCTGTTTTGCTTCACGTCCGATGTAAATTTTTGTTTGGAATTGTGGTTTTAGGGCCGCTTCCCTGATATGGATTTCGCGGCCCTCCAAATCACATAATTTTTTTTTTCATATATATCATTTGCTTTCTGGAACACTTGCACAAAGAAGAGAAAGTATGATATTAAAAAATGTCCTTTTGTCAATGCACTATTTAGTAAAGAAAAAACTCGAGCAAACTTAACACAAAAAAATGTAAATTCGATGAATATAAATGTATTAGATAATATTACACAGCATATATCTTTAATAAAATAAGTTAGACAAAAGGAAAAACTAAATGTTTTACTGTGAGTTTTATAACAAATATCGTTTAGCCACACCTGTGTTATGGAATGAATCGGTTACTTTTGGTGCGGGATCAAATGTTAATTAGCACAAAATTAAATTTTATTCAAGAACATTATTTTGCGGAGAACAATGTAATTACGGCTACATGGAGCAGGGATAATGGTCCCTGGATAAAATAAACGTCATAAAACTTCGGTTGTCCACATATACCTTACACACCACACAATTATCAACGGCTAAAGCTCCTAAATCCTTTACGCCAGTAGGTCTACTCATTTAGCAACCTGCTGTGTTCGCGTTAGTGCCAAATATGTTTTAATTACATAGCATGTGTTGAGTAATTTATTGACAGGGGGTCTGTGTTTCTGAGTAAACTAACCACTCCCAAGTGGGTCTGAGTGCCGGCTGCCAAGTTATCAAGATCAAATGGGATTATCGTGGAATGGGGCCATTGTTGTTTTTCCATTGGCGATGAATACTCTGGTCAGCTATGGAAGAATTGTCACCTTCGGTGAACACTTTGAACAACATCTATGCGTTTGTAAGCGTTTAATTATAATCGTATACATACCAACTAACTGGCATCAGAAATGACAGGACATAATCTACCCATTAAAGGTTTATATATGTCTTCCAGCTGAGTGACTTAATTTCAAGATCTGATGAAAACATTTCAAATCCGGTTGACATTTTGGGCGTGAAAGTTACAGTTGGCAATTATGTTTTAACATCAAGCTTTCAACGTGAATTGGGAGGTTGGATAGGAGGGCGATCTCCATTGCGGTTATGCTCTCATAGATAATCAACGACCATAAAACCGATCAAATTGTATGATAAATTTGTATAGGTCGTTTCCCGTAGCATCGAGGGTGGTTTCTTTGCCAAATGGGATGGTGAATTACCTTAAGTACGGCGTTAAATCCCAAACAAAAACACAAACAATAAATATGATTGTATTTAGTATGTTAAAAGGCTTCTTTAAGCTAACTAACGATGTATATATACATTTAAATCTTGTTTTCCCTTGGTGATCTAAGACCCAAAGTGCAACATGAAGCCGATCTGTTTCTGATGTATTTTGATTTAGTCCTGCCTTTGTCGTCGTGACTTTGTCCGTTGTCAGTGGCGCCGAATGTGGTATTTCGTCATCTTGCACGCCTTCAAATTAGTAATATAATAAAAGTAGGGCGTCAAACACCAATACAACGGTCGAAAAGGCTCATGAGATTGGGTAACAGTGGCAGTGGCAACAAAGCAAAGGCATTGGCGTTGTCTATTTGGAGACTGCAATGCTCAAGAACTACCAGTTAATCCTGCGTTTTTAATGAAAAATTTAATGAAACAAATCAGCACATAATAGTGAAAGAAAAGCGAGGTGAGAGCATGCATGCTTTGTTTAGTATATTATTTAAATAGTTTGAAGTTCAGACAGATTTAGCAGGTGTGACAAGTGCTAGCCAGGTGAGTCATGTTGTTTTCGTGTTTATGTCCCAAGGACTACAAACACCTGTAGCTACAAAGTAACAGTATTTAAGTTTGTTGATTAAATAATAATCCAGGTGTTTTCTTGTCATTTGTGTGAATGCTCGGTGACGGTAAGAGAGGATGAAAAGAGGGAATTAACAATAACAATTGACAACATTTCTAAATTATGCATTAATCTTCGGTCCTTCAATTGTGGCAATATGGAAGGTCAAGTGTTTACACAAAAGCTAAAAATGTAAATCAATAAAAACCGTAAGAATTGTTCGGCGGGCTGCGAAATCAGTATTTGGGAAGATTTCCTTGATCCATATCTTTACCAATAAGTTCAATCACTAAAACTATGTTGCATGGGTAACTCAGTATTACAAATAAACATTATTTTTAAACAATATCGAATCTGATTTCAGAAGCTTTTATAAATTGTGACATTCGCACAGCATTTCATATTTCTCTCTGGTTATTATCATGTTTCTTAAAGCAAAATACACATTTGTTCAATGACGGCATTTGGCAGTCTTCCTGAACATATGGTTTGTAACTTAGTCTCTTTAAAACCGAACCGATAATTAGATAACGTCAGGTCGTTTTACGTTACGTCATCTGAACCAAGTATTAAATTTTAATTCGTTGTGTCGTATAGAAACTGCTTTGTTTGTGGTTGTGTTACAGTTTACCCCTACGGATGTTAACCGGGAGTAGGGGTATGGGTGAATCATAGCTAAAGGAAAGCTAAGCTTAGCTCGAAAAAAAGCTTAAAGTTTTCTTCCATAAAAAGAAAGGCTGTGTCCTTAGCCGTATACTATATATACTCGTCTAGCGAATAACCATTATCTTTCTCGAAAATATTGATGTTTATATAAACTTTGTGCGTTTCTAGGAATTTGATTGTGTAAATAGTTATCCCGAAGGCACAAAATATCCATAAACATCAACATTTGTCGTGAGATTTCCTGTCATGAAGAGAGGAGGTTCCCACAGCGGTATACTATTATACAACTGTGGTACTCTTACCTGGGTAATGCAGAACTTTTCAAGCAGGTATAGCACGAAAAATCTTCCACAAATATTTTATGTAAACCATGATCTGGACAAGTGATTTATGACGTCATAGCCAACAAATGTTTTTTCCAGGGACCATTATTCCGGCTCCATGTAGGCGTAATTACATTATTATCCGCAATATAATGTTCTTTGCTAAAATTGCTAATTAACATTTGATCCCAGATTAATAATAACCGATTCATTCCATAACACAGCTGTTATATAGTCCTAAATATAGCTAATATGTAACAAGTCAACTCATAAATGTAGATAACAACAGTATATTCAACAAAACAATCATAAGGCACTTTCTAAAACAATTTACTCTAATACATATGTTTTAGCACTGATTAGAAGATTAGTCTCTGAACAAGGCTGTTATATAATCCTGAAAACGACCCCATTGAAATATGACGCAAGTTAACTGATTGGATTGGCTGGGAAAACAATAGTACATGTATATTCAGATAACAACCTTTAGGCTTTAGGCACACTCTGAAATAATTCCCTATACATATGTTTAAGCCCTGGTTAGAAGTAATTTTAAAAAAATGTAAACTAAAGTACTAAATACGATATGAATCTTAGCACCGTGTGTAATTGTATATCTAAATTGTCCGTTTAACCTCATGGCCACTGTCGATCACACCATGGAGGTATAGCATGCTCTATACCTCCATGATCACACAAACCGTTTATAGGAATTCTCACAGAAATTTAACATAGATGTGTCTCCTGCTTCGTGGTAAAATGATAGCTGTGAAAAGTTGTCGTCCATAAAACTGTCTAAACAAAACTCATTGGAGTAGTAACATGTAGGTAAGCAAGATTCGGTCAGATCTAATTTATTTCTTTTTGAAGAAATCTTCACTTCAGTTTGAAAGGAACTGATTAAATCCCCCTGATTGGCAGACGACATGTGTCTCTTCCGTTTGGCGGTCTTCATAGCAATCATAGGGTTCGTGTATCGACAAGTGGGCATCTGGTGATTCTCTTCACATATCGCACATTGGCTTTCATAAATATCGATAGAATAGTCTGTGTTTGACGTCAACGAATTGGGGAATTGGCAATCCACCTGACTATTATTGACATTTTGTGTATGCACATCCAAAACCGATGTATAGACCATATGATGTATGTTATGGCCCTCCACCCCCACTGTTGATTGTTCGAGCGGCATTTGTTGTAAATCCCAAATATTGACCTCGGCATCAACTGGAAAAAGTACTGTGTCTTCCACATCTAAGGATTCTGAAATTACAAAAATAAACAAGGGTAAGTTAAGTTAAAGAACTTGGAAATAAAAAAACTTGGTTTGGTAAAGATCAATTTAAAAATATTTGAAACAAGAAATACAGGGCAACTAAATTATTACAAGATAACTTACCTATTAAGTTATACAGGTCCTGGTTTTCTGCTTCGGTAGTTATTGATGTATTTCCTGTCAATTCTTCACATGTGTTATTTGAGTTCCATGTTATATTACAATCCACTGTCAGGGCCGGTTCTGACGCATGTGAACTGTCCTGTAATCCCATAAATTTAGTCTCATCTATTTGGTATACTATGTTAGTGTCAACGTACAGGGGAGTGGTGTAATCCATGGTAGATGTGACAGAGCGAATCGGTAATGGGAAGTCCATTCCGATGATGTGGTAATAATTTCTCGTGGGTTCGGAACGACAATAAATGTTAATTTGAATCTGTTGTCCTTATATACCTTGCACACGTCACACAAAAGTAAATCAACTCACGCTGATTAGCGGCTCATGGGCTTGGCTTTGACGTCCTTACGCATTTAGCTACATGCTGTGTTTCTCCACTTGTTAGTGTCAATTGTGTTTTGACTATTTTGTACATGAGGATTATTTTAACGGCGGGGGAGGGGTCTTTCATGGCTCCGTCTGAGTGTCAGCTTCCTGGTAATTAGGATATCCCGACGTTCTAGCTACCTTGGGTGGCTTGTCACCTGTGGTCTACACATTGAAAGGATGACATAACGCCTATTCCATTGGATTTAATCTCAAACTTTCCGACTTAAAGGTGATAGAATAAAAAAAACATTTGTTCAGTAAGTTGTCACAGCGTTCATGCTGAGGTGTTCAGTTTCAATAGAGACACATACTATATGTACAATTAAGGAAATTGGTTTCATTTGATCTCTGATATAACTACTGTTGAAAGGTTGGCAAATTATAACCTATTAAGTAAAACATTACTAAACATGCCTATTTCGTTTTCGCAGGGAAACAACAACAACTTGTTGTCAGAGATGACCAATAATCACCATAGTAACCGATAATATCAGGTGTGCCGATTAGTCTATTACTATTAATCCTGTTTACATATAACATGTATTCTTGTGTTAAAAGTTCATCCAAACCATACTATGTTGACAAGAGTAATTTGTATAAAACTAATAATTCTTATCAAGATTGGGTTCAGCTAAAACCCGACCGATGACATCTATACAAATGGTGCAGTAGTGGAAACTGAAACCAAATATTAACAAATGCTGTTATATGTCCTTAACATATTTAAAACCCTATTTAACCTTTTAATCAACGATAAACTTTTCTGTGAAGTTAAATATTTATGTCTCACGTCACCAGCTAATATTTATCACAAAAGTATCGGTAAGTCAAGAATCCGAAAGGGTTATTTATATGCTTGACTTGTATTCCTCACACGTTCATATTAGCTGATTGACAACATCAATGTTCTGGGAATAATATATATATCTCTTTTGTCTGATCTAGCTTAGTATATGCATCAGCCATCACTTCATCAAAACCATTTTGTAATCAAGACAGACAATTTCCAAAAGAAGTTTTAAAAATTACCAAGCTATAATTGTGAAACACACAACTCGTCTGTTAATTCTGCATCACCATGTAAGCAGTCAACACTACCACACCTGTTCTCAAGACTTTCATCTGCAGATTTGATATTTGCTCAACATATGTGTCAATTCATCAACAAACTCTCCATATTTGGTTAAACAAGTCCATTTCCTTTTCCTTTCTCGAACAGTATAAATATTTAGAGGAAAAACTTCACTAGACATAATTACATTTTCACGTTTCTATGTGTTTTATCTGTTGTACATTACATTATTCATTCATCCCCATGTCTAATTGTAAATAGCGTTTTATTCTTATGAAGCCTATCATGTTATCTTTATATATCACCATAATATGATCGTCTTAAATTAAATAGGGTTATAGGACGTATTTAATGACATAATCTTTTTATATTTCATTATTTGTTTTATGCATAACTGTAATATAGCCGAAACAGATATTCCAAAATGCTTATTTGTTCGAGAAACCGTCCAATGACCCAAAACGTCACCTAAAAAATCCACTATGTATCATTCTATCTGCTCACAATTTCAAACTGTTTTATAATGTGATCACCATTACCAAATTTAGATCATTCTCAAGCTGTTACCCCCCAAAAATAAGTACAATTATGAATTGAAGTAACTACATGTATAATTGTGAGGGAAATACTCAGGATGTGTGCTGTTGTGTTTCAAGTTCTCAGGATAGGTGATTTTAACCATATTATATAACCTTCGCCAATATACAGGATCTTGAGTTTTCCCAGAACATTGTTTCTCCACCATATATGTTATTATCAGTTATAAGATATATAAGAATTTACAGCACCTATTGTAAGATGTCTCATTTTGCCCATTTAGCGAAATTCCATGCTAAATGTTTAACACGCACTGAAGGAAAACAGGCTTATCGCTATATCGTAACAAATTTAAAAGCAGTAGTTATTGATTGTTTTATCATTTTTCTATAATCTTTTGGAAAAACAATGATATTCACATTAATTGAAGTTAACAAGGGTAATCTTTTGCGGGATTTTCATACACTTTTATTGGGTTACACGTCAACAATAAATTACAGGTATAAAATGTCAGCGGCATATGTTTTTATCACCTGTTGAAGTTGTCATTTAAACTGTATAAACGTTTAATTGGCAGATTATGTCTTGTGTTTTCTGATGGAAGAAAGTTGGAATGCATTGGATTATAATTAAGCATTGGTGTTGTGTCATACCCTCAAACTGTTGTTCACGCAAGGCGACAAGTCACCCAAAGCTAACTAGAGGATTAACCACCAATGGTCCGATTCAACGATAATCCCATTTGATCTTAATAACTTGGCAGCCGGCACTCAGATCCATTAGGAAGTGGTCAGTTTGGTGAGAAACCCAGATACCCCGGCAATAAATTACTCAATACGTGCAATGTTATCAAAACATATTTGGCACTAACAAAGAAACACAGTAGGTCGCTAAATTAGTAGACCTACAGGCGTAAAGGATTTAGGATCTTCAGCAGTTGATAATTTTGTTTTCTCTATATAACCAGTATGGTATAAAAGGACAACAGAAGTACTGAAATTCAGTCATTGGGGTACATTTACAGAGAGCACAAAATTGTCAGAATGGACTTCCCATTACCGATTCGCTCAGTGACATCTACCATGGATTACACCACTTCCTTGTACGTGGATACTAACATAGTATACCAAATAGATGAGACGAAATTTATGGGATTACAGGAAAGTTCACATGCCTCAGAACCGGCCCTGATAGTGGAATGTAATATCACATGGAACTCAAATAACACATGTGATGAAATGACCGGAAGGTCAACAATAACTGATGAAGAAGAAACCCAGGAACTGTATAACTTAATAGGTAAGTTAACATTGACATAAACTATACCCGATTAGCTATGGCGGTGAGTTTCCGTGTACTCTTTTTTCCAAACCATGTTTATATATTCCCAAATACTTTAACTAACTCTTTGTTTTTGGGTCATTTCAGAATCCGTAGATGTTGAAACCACAGTACTCTTTCCATTTGATGCAACAGTCAATATTTTTGATTTACCGGAAATGACGTCAGAATCATCAACAGTGAAGGTGTCGGTCCCTCAAATAAATTCCATCGTCTTCACGTCGGTTTTTGACATGTCTGCAGGAAACGCCAACAATAGTCTGGTCAATTGTGTATCCTCAAATTGTTTGACCTCAGATACAGACTATATTAACGATATTATTGAAAGGCAATTTTCGATTTGTAAAGACTATCACCAGATGCCCAGTTGTCGATTCAAGAACGAGAGGAAGTCCACCAAACGAAAGAGACACCTGTCGTCTGTTTCTCAGGAGGATCCAGTAAATGACATTCAAACAGAAGTGCGGATGCCTTCAAAAAGAAAAAAAATAGAGCCAAAGGAATCTTGCCAACCTGTCTATTCCAATGAGTTTTGTTTAGACAGTTTTATGGACGACAATTTTGTACAACTATCTTTTTACCACGAAGCAGAAAGTACATCTATATTTAATTTCTGCGAGAATTCCGATCAACGGTTTGTGTGATCGACAGTGTTTATTAGGTTAAACAGACAAATTCAGATATATATTTGTAGGCGGTGCTAAGGTTCATATATTATTTAGTAATTTAGTTTACCATCTTTGTTTTTTATTCTTCTAATCAGTGCTCAACATATATATTGTGAACTATTTTAGAAAGTGCCTAAAACTTGTTATTTGAATATACCTTTTTTTTTTAATCCAAATCAATGAGTTGGCTCACTTTATATTTGATGGGGTTTATTTTATTTTAAGTAGTAACCTTTTCCAGAGACAAGTGCTGTTTGTGGAATGCAGGTTACGGTTGTTATGAGAGCAAGTGTTAATTAATACACGACAATATGTTAGTCGGGAAGAATGTATTCATGGCTATATAGAGCCGGAATTATGGTCCCTGGATAAAACATGTTTTCGCTTTGACGTCATAAATCACTTGTCCATATCGTGCAATTGTCTCTCTAAAAGTTAAGCTCGTTCAAGACTTGGTAACGGGGGCATTTGGATTCTAGTGAGGACTGGGAATGTCTTGAAAGTGAATGGTTGACATAAACATATTTGCAAGTAATTTGTACACAAGATTTGCACTCGCTCAACACCTGCGTGAGATTTAATCTAGTTAAGGCTACCATACGTGTAAAGTGTCCGGCTATTGGGATATAGTATATCTTTTCACAACAGGTTTGTTTGTTTGGGATTTATCGTCGTACTCAAGGGTATTTCACTTATATGACGACGGATTGTCCACTTCACACTGTTCCTTGCCTTAGTATGATGGAAAACCGGGAGGAAACCTCGTAAAAACCACCCCCGCGATTGCCGGAGTCACATCTTGTGACTCCCTCAAATACCTGAGGGTCGAGAGACGGACTCGATCCTTTGAACGGTAAATCGGAGTAGGCGTTAGAAAGCGCGCTCGCTAACCACTACGCCACGGCCGCGGGCATTTCACAGTAGGAGATCTTTAACAGGTTAGGTACAACCGACCTGTCTAGAATGGAGGTAAAAAGCGTGTTTTTCTCGAAAAACTTTGACTATATCTGCTTTAAATAGATTCAAATTGCAATAACGCATCTAGTTGCATATTGTTACATTGCATAAAACAAATTATTTAACTGTTTCTGTTAAGACTTTGTCAGTAGGCGGTGCCTACGTTTGTCCCCCATTATTATGCAAATGAGATAGGTGACAATTTTGTTTTATTCAAGATTCTGGTTCTGGCAAGAAATAAACTATGCGTCTAGAAGTTTCAGTTTCATAGATGAATATAAACGGCAGTTATTTAGCCAAAACAACCTTTTTACCTCTAATTAGGAGGGCGATTGTGCCTAACCTGCTGAAACAAGTAAAAGAAATTAAATATACAAATTTAATTTAAACAGGAATGGTGAAAGATTTGTTACAGTTTTCTTGAAATTTTTTTCATTTTGTATTAAGGTTTATAAAACCCTGTGAAAATTCTGACAGAATAAATGTCTCATAAATCCTGGGGCTAAAGTTTAATAACTTTGTATTATCCGAATCAAACTGGCAGGACACAATAAGAATATAAAAGAATTCCTATTAAGTGGATTCAGCATAACCAGGGCCCATAATTCCCCTCAGATATCTCAGCGTGTTTTGTTACTAATTATGCTGAAACACCATTGTGCACATGCTCTAATAAACACACACCTGTAGGCTATATGTCATTCTCAGGGTTTCCAATGATTATGTAGATATTCTTTAACCGTTATTATTGTTTTGCAAATCTCGCTGATCCAATTGATTTATAACCCTGCCCTATAGTATTCATATAGTCAGACAGGTCCACTCGAATCCTCATTCGCCTGGTCCAAGACAAGCTAGTTTGTGTGAGGGGACAACTTCAGGCCGATTCACTACGGACGCGACACGATGTCCCGTCGCTCGGGTCGTGTTCACACTGGGCGCTGCATGACTCTCTTCATTCCTATGCTTTATTAACATTGGTTGACTCGCTCAGGTAATGACGTCACAATGCAAATGAATAACGTAACAATGTTACGTAAGAGAACATGCGACTGCAGAGCGCCTGTCGGGCGACAGTAGTGTCCAGGATGAACTTTATTACATAAAAACATTATTTTCGTGCAGCGTGACATTCGCGTCGCGTCCGGTGTGAATTGGCCGTAAATCTCTTTATTTCAAAATATGCCAATTTAGAAACTCCTTAAAAAAAACCATATATTTAGTTTCTTTTTTCTTTTTATATATTTTTTTTTCAAAACCCAATAAAAACTTAAGACTCGGAGCTATTTCGTAGGGTCAGTCAGGTTAGAGGAATGAGATATTTTTTTTTAGGCCTAAACAATATGTGTTATGTGTGGTTGAACTGTTGAACTCAGCATTGAAGTTGTCCCCTAAGAGGACCAGGACAAGTAAAGAGATAATACTGTTTAAGCCCTGTTATAATTTCTAATGAGTTCTGGAGAATATCTCATAAAATCTATGCTTCGATTTTAATACTATCACATGGCGAAACGATTTGAAAAAGAAAGGCCACCTTTGCACGCCAGAGTTTTCAAAGGGACATGACGTATTGTACAAATTTTGAAGTTCTTGAAAAAGGAAGGGTTTTTCTGAAAGACAGCTTTTATAGAAGCATAGGGTTAGGACATCAAGGACCACCTTCCTAGGTGATAATGCTATGTAGACAAAATGTTATACAAATCAAAGAGAGTCGACATCACTTTTACACAATGTGTGTCAGATTCATAAGCTTATATAAAACAGTCTTTTACAAAAACAGTTCTATAAATTGTCTTATTCATCCAGACTGTGTTTATATATATGCAACTATGGAATAAAAATTAAATATCAATAAACAAGTGTTTTTACCTGAGAGAAGCTGTGACCACTTCAACCACAGAAATTGTCACCATCTGAAAGATATAAAATATTATCACTTTATTTGAAAGTAAATGTAACAAGAGCAATGTGAAGATTGCATAATACGCCTGTCCACTATCATCAGTATTATATGACTAACCATATACAACG